>JAEAOA010000260.1:0-18682 GCA_016746295.1 Potamilus streckersoni
ACCAGGTTTTCAACTCACTTTGTTTTTTTACCCTCCAAACAAGTATAAATTATAGTCCTAAATTATCCCCCACCCCACCCCCTTTTTTTCCAAAATAAAACAGGGTTTTGACTCACCCTCCCCCACCTCTTTTTTTCCCCCTACTACTACCTGTAAACAGGTATTTTGTAACCAAACAAAACAACAGGTGTTGGAATGCGATAAGCTCTTTACACAGAGGTGACTAATTTGTTAGAACAGCGCATGTGTGGAATACAATTATTCTAAAGACGGCAAACGGGTTTACCACAAGATAACAGGATGAAAATTAAACTGTGCATTAGAACGTTTCAGTTAACAAGGTGGAAATTAAACTAGCATTAGAATGAAAATGATATTATTTTATATCTCGTTACCAATGATTAATGTTTCAACTGTTGATATTAAAAATATTTCACTATCACGACTATAGATACTAAATTTTACTTTACCACTCACACAGCGACGGGACTCAAACAGATCTTTCTTTCATTTTTTGTTGATAAAATATACCTTTGACCGATCGAGATCAATTGTGAGTTTAGTATAGTTTTGTTGGCTAATGGGGCTGTGAAAGTTTTTAAATTCCGCTAGCAACTTTTGATACAATTGTTCGAGATAATTGAAATACATGCTGTTATCAGATCTGATGAGCGAAAGTTTTAACTTGTCACATGTTCCATTAAAACATATACCTGATGTTTCATTATTAAATTCAACTGTCAATTGTTTACCGTCCATCATTAGATATTTGATGTTACTATTGTAGCTATTTGTCATTGTCAAATTTTCAAGCATTATTTTATAAGTTTAGATAAAATTTCAGTTGGAAAAGATAATGTCGAGTATAGATCTATCATCATAACAATACCCAAGGGCAAATGTATCTACCCCATTTTCACAATAGCGTTTGTCATCAAAATTATACAATCCACGTTTGATAATGACATCTGTTTCGAGTTTATGATGATTAGTTCGAATTGCCATACCATAGCTCTCATAAAACTAACACCACCATCAAGCGCATACCTGTAGTCATCAAATTTCATAAACTTTTTAACAAAATTACGAGGCAGACCTTTGGCTTTTTTCGTTATTTTATTATTATCTAACAATACGGCATACATTTTACTACGTAATCCGATAAAGTATTTGATAGCGCTCGAGTTCATTTCATCTTTAAACTTACCAATAACCTTTTTATTTGTGTCGTCATGAAATTTACTGTCACGTGGATAATCGGAAAGATCAAACAGATGTCGATTATTGTACATGTCCTGATAGATGTCCTCACATTCAATTTCATACACGAGTGAATCAGTATCAGTAAACAATAATCTACTAGCCGGCCACTGATTTTTAACAAAAGTGTAATGAAAATCGTACATCATCCACTTTGATAAATCTAACACTGCAGCTCCAACATAGATCGGCTTGTTTAGTTTTAGATTTGTTTTTCTTCTTTGTATCGCAACAAGATTTTCATGCTCACAAAATCATCGTCTGACACAAGTTTGTTTCTGCGATTGACATCATTAACTATTTCAATATTTACACGTTTCCTAATATTCTCCATCGTCTTACCAAAAACGGAATTGTTCATCAGTTTAAAGAAGTTTTTCTCAAACTCTGTTTTCGCTGCAGCTCTTCTTGAAGTGTTGGAGTTAATATAACCTCTCATCCACGGCGACTGATTAAATTTTAGTACACGATGAACTTTTCTCAACACAAGACCAGCATCGACTGCTTGTTTTAAAACTTTGTAATGCAAAACATAATTTTTCTTATCAAGTAAATTTGGTACTAGTTTCTTGACCATGGAATGTTGCCTTGGTGATGCTAACGCTTGTTGTTCTTTTGATAACAAACTATAATCTATAACCATCGATTCCGCACAGAAAGGGTAATCGTTATGTAATTTGTGTAGCGAATTTGGATAATCAAGATCAACTTCAACGAAATAGGAAACATCGTCAGGTATCTTTTTTCTGTCTCTGATAGAAATCGATCAACCGTGATCCAATGAAATCCGCTAAAAGGCATTGGTTCTGCCATCGAACCACCGTAAAGATTATTACAATCTAGATAAATTATATACTTCGAAGGAAGGTCAGGGTTATACTGTTTCAGGTATTTGTTGTTTGCTTCAGCATATTTTTTTGTTATCACGCTAATACCACCTCGGATACCTTTTTCAATAAAATTGAACATATCAACATCAGTCAGTAATTCTAACCTTACCTTACTAAACTTTAGCAAAGCATCCCATGACAACCCAGGGGCAGAATAATACCAGCAAGGATCTAGTCCATAATTATTATAACTCACTTCACGAAAACTTTCAAAAACATCTGCTAATAATAACACGTCAGTTTTCAGGTATAAATCATGATAATCACCAAAAGTCTCACAATCAAACTCTTTCCAGATATCTTGTGCATACCTGTACTCGTCATCAGTTATATTTTCATTTTTTAAGTTGTGAGTAAAATTTGTCTTTGTCAGGTAAAGATATTTCATCAAATTTACTCCAATCGTCGAGGTATTCGTATGGAAAAACTCCTTTTTTAGCTAGTAGATTAAATTTATCTCCAAAACAGTCTCTTAGGTTATCAAATTTACTACAACCTTTACTAGCTCATCTAACGAGGCTGCCATAAACTGCAGGCTGTCAATAAAACGTAATTTACCTAGCGTAACTGACATGTACTTTTCAAAATTATTTGGATGCATTTGATGACTTTATCGAGTTTTAGATGAGCTTTTATCTCAGGATCACCAAAAGCTTCTACTATAGATGAGCTATCATATCCTCGAAAATTGTGAAGAATAACCGGAATAAAATCTGGAGCATGAAATTTTAAATTACACTGATTATGAGCCGCTCCACGATACTGTCCAGTCAAATGACAATGGTCATGTACTTTTTTATCATCGTCAAAAGCTTTTTCACAAATATGACAAATTTCTTCGTGAGCGGATTCTTGTTGAGGTGTTAATTTTAACATTGGCGTTACTTTTTTCAAATGAGTAAATATATTATCAACTTCGTTAATCAACTGCTTGAGAAGCCAAACAGCTGGATTTTTACCACGATATATTTGATTGATTTAGATAATCTAGAATCAGTACAACAAACTACCTTATACGCTACTCCACACGGAACATGATTTTGAACTTTTCTTGTACTCGATTGATTAGGATTATTTTCTACACCAAGTACAGGTTGAAGTAGGCATTCGAAATCAGCGTATATGACGAAAGGAATTTTTAGTTTGTGATTATGATGGACAAACTGTAACACACTATCTTTTTTAGATGGCATTGTTATTCTTTGCACATCACTACAGTACTGCAAATGCTTTTGTAATGTTTCATTGCTTGTACAGCCATGCAAGCAGCGGTAACAAAAGAACTTTTTGTTCTTATCCTTATTGTACTGTCTACCAACTAGTCCGTTAAAGTTTTTAATCCAAACATAATGATTTTTGTAGTACAGTAAATTTATAGTTGATTGTGAAGCTTTTTCTGAAATATATCTCGGATATACGTCCTCCTTTTCATCTAGTCCGAAAACGTTAATTGAAACATTATTCTGCTTTTCAAATTTTGGTATTTGATTTTCTGCCACTGGAAAGTTAATATCTTTAAAATTTAATCTAGACACATGACTGATATACCTTTCAACACGAGTAGCGTTTTTTTCTGCTGGAAATAGTGCGGAAAGAACAGCCCATTGGAAACATTTGTTATCTACGTTTTTGATGTTTATACAACATCTTTTACTTTTTATTTTTGGTGGCAGGTCGACGTATGAACTACCTCGTAATACATTATATTTCATCGTGTGAAACAATATTCCTTTGATCATTTCAAACTTCCAACCCGAACCTAATTGACTAAATTCCTCTATTTTTTTCCAATTTCTTGGTGTATTTCATCAGATAGTGATAACAGATCAGTCCCAGCAAAACACGTCTCGATTTTGCGTTAATATAAGGTTCTGCAATTTCCTTGTTAGTTAATTCTTCCATTATAACTAACTTTGAAAATATAACATGATATTGCACAAATAATCTGATACTTTTGTGTTTTTCGAGCTCACGTTTTACAATTGTCTGTAATAGGTGGTAAAGATTAGTTGCAGTAAAATTTACTAAAACAATTTGATTATCAAACTGATAACTATTATCAAAACCTGCAAAAGCAGTCGCTATTTTATTAGGTTCTCCCATAAAGCTTCTCTTAGCTATATCACGCAATTTTAACATTATTATACTATAATGTAATATCTAATTGATAATTTTTTCACACTGCGCATGCGCTAAAAATCAATTAGAGATAAAAAATATCTCCTATAATATAATGACAGCAAATCTAACAAACACATGTGAGCAAGAAGCATATCAAGTTCACCCAAAACATAACTTTACCTCACACTGCGCATGCGCTAAAAATCAATTAGAGATGACAGCAAATCTAACAAACACATGTGAGCAAGAAGCATATCAAGTTCACCCAAAATATAACTTTATCTCACACTGCGCATGCGCTAAAAATCAATTAGAGATAAAAAATATTACCTATAATATAATGACAGTAAATCTGACAAGCGCACGTGAGCAAGAGATTTATCAAATTCACCCAAAGTATAACTTATACGCTGGAAATGTAATTGGTTCGGTTATTAACATTAAAACTAGAATACCTGTTGGCAAATTAACGTCAGCGGGTTATAATATTAGTGTAAAGGGAGATAATGCCGAGAGGATTGCAATATTTAGAAAAGATTTTATTTACACGTTGTTCTGCGATGATATTCCAGAGGGACAGCGTGTATATCATTATAATGGTAAAGTCACTGATGATAATATTGAAAATTTATCCTTACAAGATGAGTTTCAGCCGCACCCAGTATTTGATTTATACGAGGCTAACGATCGCGGTATTATTAGCAATATGGGATATATCAGGGTAACTGTTAGAGGAACATCAACAAATCAAGTTCGTTATCTTGGTCATAGGTTTGTTTATGAGGTGTTCAATGGATCTATACCCAATGGTCTTGTTATTAATCACATCAATAATATACAAACTGATAATCGATTGGAAAATCTGGAGATAGTAACGCAACAGGAAAATGTGAGAAAAGGAAAAAATAGTAATGGTATTAATTTTAGATGCCCAATAAAACCTGTTATTTCAAAAAACCTCGAAACGGATGAGGAGATCGAATTCAAATCGATTTCAGCTGCGGCGAAATATTATAAGATAAATCCCGCAGTCGTAAAAATTATAGCTGATGGAGCAACAAAATCAACTTTTTCAAGAGAATACGATGCTAGGATTGTTTTAGATATGATATTTGATCGCTCGGTTTTAGTCAAGCAATGATGAGCAAATGCTATGATATCATCGTGATTAAATTTTAACGTTGTTACCCTTGCATTACAATAACATCAACACTATAACCCAACAAACATTTTCTTACCGCTTCAGCTAGTTCGTTATAATTTACTATATTAACTTTTTGGTGATATTTTATCTCATCGGTCATCTTATAATAATAAATTAGATAAAAATATATTATAATAATGGACTTGATGAAACGACTCGCTGAACTCTACGAAGAAGATACTAGTGATAAGGTCGTCAGTGATAAGGTCGTCAGTGATGATGTCATACATAGTATTACATTTTCCAAAGATTTTATAGACAAATCTGTTGGTTATAGCGAAGATGATATTTTATATAACAATGAATCTGATGATGATGGTGAAATAGTCACTGTTGCTGACAGATCTAATTACAGCAGATCAACAACTAAACGGTATAATGTCAAGTATCACATTGCTAAGCAGCTAATTAAATTTAATTTTACCGTTGCCGAACAACAACTGTTCTGCTTTTTTAAACATCAAGATTCCAGGCCGACAGAAAAATATCAATTCGATTTCATATTTGTCAAGATTTTTAATCTAATGACGATCTCTAACGATCGTAAGCAGTATCTAATATCATTATGTAAACCAGTAAAATGTAAATCTGTCAAACAAAAGTATGAGTTAATTTATAATAGCATTATATCATAATCTGCTTGGTTGGGATCCAACTGTTAAATTTATCACTATACCCACGCCATTTGACTAAACTTTATCCCCTTTTTTTCTAATCACTTCTCGATAACAAAAACATCCTGCTCAGTTTTCTGTAGTTCTTGTTCATAAAAACTACCTACAATCGGTCCCCTGCCAGATCTTTTAAAACGTACGTTACAGGTACTGTTAAAAGTACCTTATCAATTACAAAAACTTCTTCGCTCCAGTTCGGAGTAAATCCTTTTGCAAACACCTTTTTCATCAAAGAAATTCTAACTTTATCACCAACCTTAAATTTATGTCTGCGTCATTTGCTAATATTGGATTTTAACAGCTTTTTTAGGTGTCATTTGATGGTTCGATGTTTCGTGTTATTATATTCGCTTACGATTTGAGAAAGGTCATCGATGTACCTGTTGGTGTTTTTAGCTGTCATATGTTTGTGTATTTTCTCGTTTAGCGTGCGATTAAATCTCTCAACAACAACGCTTTTACCCTCATTTCCTGTAACATACCTTTTTATATTATTTTGTTCTAGAAACTGTTCAAACTTTTGTTAAAAAACTCAGATCCATGATCAGTCCAGATTTTGTTTGGTTTTCTTTCTGGACTCGTTATTATCTGCTTTAGCGCATCGGTCATTGAAGTTCCTGTCTTATCTGAAACAGTACACTGAAAGCGTATTTGCTAAAAGCTCTATAACATTAAACAAATACCTTTTTGGAGCGCCATCAGCGCCAACGTTAAACTGAGCTAGATTGGATACATCCACCAAATCTATTGCCCAGATATCATCTACACCATTAGCGTCGTTGGAACTTTTTTTTTTAGGTCTGTGTAGTTCGACTGCAAGATCATCATATACTTTATTTCCCCGATCGTGAGTGATTGACGAGACTCTCCGAGTCCAAGTTTATATTTTGCTCCAATTATTCCCTGAACAAATTTTCTATCAAAACGTTCTCGTAGATTTGTTGGCTTCATATCACGTAATTCGTCTAACATTACTTTATCACAATCTAATTTTGAGTTTTCATGATCACGATAACAGATATCATGACGCATTGCTATTGCATCCACTTGATTGTAAGGCTCTTGTCCTGGCAATGGATTGTCGTTTTCATCTAGTTGTTGATCTAGCGGATTCCATGGACCAGTATACCGATGCCCTGGCAATGTCCAACCGCCTTTTGGTTTTGGTAATTTTCCAATTAGTTTATGTATATCTATACCTGACCCTATTATTTCTCTGTTGTTACAACATTGACAGTATGGCGACAATTTTATTTTGCTCAATACACAAATCTATCTCTGTCAGAATCACAGTTGCATATCATTCTATATTTTTAGTCGTCGACTAAAATAATATTAGGATAACCAGATCCTAGCGACGTCGCTGGAGATACTATCGCTGGGGACGTTTTCTTTAAAAATGTATTTTTTCTTTTTCCACAGATTGCACAAATACTTTTTAATATTATCCTGTTGTTTTTTGTTTTTTCTGTTGTTTCATTAATACCTTCTGTTTTAGTTTTACACTTGAGACAGTATGTTGACATTATTATACTTATAAGTTTAGATAAAATTAATTGCGATCTCATCATTAGCGTGAGAGGTTGCTTATCAAACTGTAAAATAAATTTTAAAAAATTAAGATTTCTGCTCATCTGTCGGATAAACATAATACAATAATATCCGCAAGCAGACGTTCCAACTGGGTGGTGTTGATTTGACGAATAATATACTTTTGGAAATTTTTTTTCATATACTTTTTATTACATCGCTTGGAGGAAGTCCAAACGAGTCAAAAATGCGTACCAGATCCGTCATTAAAATCTTGTATATTAATAACACATGAACTTACAGCAGATGGTGATTTTATTGCTGAGAGCTCATCTTTAGAATAAACTCCGTGAAATCCAGGAACCGCTTTTTAACTTATCAATGATATCAAAATTACTCAACGGGGTCGACGAGTTCCTGGTAATGTTAGACCACGTCCGATTCCTAAAAGATGTGGCAGCAGACGTCCCGCTAGTCCCCGCCAAAAGTGGAGCGAACGGAATAATTCCTCCTTGTTTTGTTTGATTGCATATGCATTTGCACTTTGGTGTTGGTGATTTTGTTTTATTACTTTCTTTTTTTGTTGTTGGTGATTTCTTTTTCTTTTGTGGCATTATAATATATTATTTACATAAAATTTACATTTTTTTATTCCACTTCCACGAATATACCATTACCTTTGACTGCTTTCTTCGTTGCGCCAGATATTGCTCCAGACGCTGCTGCTATTCCTATTGTCCCTAAGCTAACACTGGCAAAAGTTTAGGTATTATTGTACTAGTTAATACTGATAATGCCGGACCAAGAAAACCACCTTCTTTTGCCATCGCTGTCATTTGTGCAGCACTCAAATTTAAAACAAAAGTTTTTTTACGATCATACTTTTTACTTGATTTTTTGTTAGCATTAATTTTGTTAAAACACCATCAGAAATATTAGGATTGATTTTTAATGATACCTGTTCTCGCTTTGCAGTAGCAGCTACTAATTTTTAACTTGCCATCAGTCATATACACTTCTTTTACAATATACTTGCCATTTTATATAACAACTGTAGATTAAACTTGAACTGTCATTTTACCTCCAATAGAATCTATCGTGATAAATCTATCACTAATCACTAATGCGTATACGTATAACTGCTACTGGAACCGCCCCAAGTGTCCAGGTAATTTCAATATCCGCTGTGCTGTCTACAATTCGCTCGTTATGTTTACTAACATCAAAATGAAATATAGGATAAAGCTACTGATATTTGAGTTCCATCTTCAACATCTTGATATTTTGTATTGCGTCAAGCAGGTACATGTACGGTCGAGAACTATTTGTATTCGCATCATCAGCAAAATTACACTCGATAGCTCGTTCTGGTGATTGCTTTGTATTTGATCTTGCGTATTTGCGTCTGACATCAGAGTGATCAAATACTGCATTATTTTGTTGTTGGTTACCTCGTCGAGCTTGTTGTTGAAATACGACAAAGATATTTCTCGGCAGTTGTTCGCTTGATGTTGTTGTGACCCTCCACGTGTAGTCAGTAGTATTTGGAACCGCTGTCTGATATACCTTATGCTGCTTAAAGTAAATTCTGTTTGTATGCTTATCAAGCGTACTATTTAATTCTGACATTTTAGTGATTGATGGTGTTATACGTGGCATCCACAAAGCAAGTTTATTTATGATAAACTGTACATCAGCTCCTCCAGATCTAAACAAGCAATCGTTTTGTTCTGCTCGATCTAAAAAAAAGCGTATGTTTTACTCCGCGAAATACTTTATCATAATCACGCCAAAAGCCGAAAATCATGCTTAGCGGAAGCATCATTGTAATTTGACGTGATCCTGCTGCAAGTTTTCTCGCCTAGCAAAACCTTCGTATAGCGTGGATTTCTCACATCAAGTGTGTTAAGAAGTATTTTTATCATCGCAGTACCGGCTGCAGCTGCCGCTGCGGTGTTATTTAGATTATAGAAAGCTGCTGTAAGAGAAACTCTTGTAGCGTTTGCATTAGCATCTGCAGCTGTGCGACAATATCTAGTGCAGCAGCTTTAGCAATGAGAAAATTTCTCACAATTACAGTATTTTCATCAGCATTAGCTCCATGTACTATACGCCTCTCTTTAGAAATTCTGTTGATTCAGCTATACCCCGTACAGTATCTTTAAACCACATCATGTTAGTTGCAGTTGATCTTGAGTAATCGTCGGAAAACGAAATAATATTGAAAATTATACTTGCAACTTGTAGTTCTACAGTTTGATTGGCCAGTTGATATCTAGCACTTTTGAATAAACTCCAACCGTTATTTATAAGAGCTACTTCTGCTCCAACTGCAATTGCAGCAGGTGGATTGGCTACTGTCATAATCTGACCACGAACTTCTAACATAGCCTTATGTGGCAGTAGAAATACATCTTCGTCTCTGGTGTTAAAGGTTCTAATACCAGTTTATTTGGTTCGTTAGAATTTTCATCAAGGTACTCAACAAACTCGAATTCTGTCACATCGTTGTCGATGTCATAAGTTTCTGTTAACTCGAGATAATTTTTAACAGACATTTATTTTATTAGATTATATAAAATTTTATTGCGGCACTGTTACTTTAGATATTAATTTTTGTATGATCTGCTCGCCCTTTGGTGATAATAATTTTTTTGTTGTTGTTATCATAGCTTTTTGAGTTCTTTTGTTGGAGCGATTTCTGAGATAGCTTGTTTTATTTCAGATGCAGTCGGTGGATCTCCTTTCTTTTATTTTTTAGCTATTTTTGTCCCACCGCAGTCCCAGCGGCAGATGCAGCCCCAGTTGCAAAAGCTTTACCCGCGTCAATAGCAATTGGTGCAACTTTACGCGCTAGTCCTGGAATATTTTTAATAACTTTAGTGAATATATTTCCAAAAAATCCTCCTACTATTTTTCTTCGATAACTTTTTTCTTTGTGTCATTATATTTGATGTTGCATAATTTTTACGTTTGCTCGCGTAGATGTAAATAATAAGTTACAACTTCATTACTATCATGTAACTGTTTTCCTGATTGATCTGTCAACTGCATCCTTATACTTGATATTTGATCTTCAACGTTTAAAGGATAATAGATAATATGTCGTGGAGTTATTTGCATGAGAGAACCTGGCGGGACTTCTGGTGAGAAACTGTAAATCGTTTGACCTTTGCTACCTTTTGATGTATAAGAGCCAGAAGCAGTAGAGCAATTTACTAATATTGTATTTACTTCTGTTATAATTTGCTGGCAGTTCACTGTCATATGTAATAGGCTGATCAAGTGCAGTGTAAGTTTTTTCAGTAAATCCTAACAGTTGTGCAATACTTCTTTCTCTTGGTTCAAGATGATTGCTATATTTTTCAAAGTTATCCTAGTTCGCAATGGTGTTATAATTTGCTGCTAATTCAAAATTATCAGCCACACCGTAGCTTTTGTTATGAGCTCTTTTGATCGTCTTGTTTAGATCTTCAATATTATAAGCTCCTTGCGGAATTTTTATTTTTTTGTTGTAGATATTGGAGATGTTGTAATCATAGTAAAATACATTTCATCGTTAACATCATTTTTCACGGTTAGGTATATGCATTCCAGCAAGTACAAGAAATTAATCCAATTTCATATTGTTTTTGTAGGATCTAGTTCTATAGGTGGAATATAATTTACTGAAAAATTTGCGCTATCTTCTGTAGACTCGCTAGAGTTTAGTAATAATGTTGTTTGCATTCCTTTAATATTATAATTATATCATTTTACAAAATTAGAGTCGCCGCGATTAGTCCGGTGTAAAGTTTCATAGTCGTCAGATGTTAATAATTCACTCGATCTTAGATGATCAAGTATGTCAATGATTTCATTATCAAGTTCAACACTATCATTCCCACTTCCTTTGATGATATTAATAACATTAATCTACCTATCATTTCAGTAGTTGAAGTAAATACTTTTACACCAGTTCCTGTTTTTTCTTTACTATATTTTTTCTACACGAGAGTTATCGAGGTTATCATATTTTCTTTTAAAACTCCACCCTTTACCAAATGTTTTTGCTCTACTATTTTGTCTGCTGTTTTTTTAAACGTGAGAGCAATGAACTCCCTTTCTCATTCTTTCATAAAGTGGAATCATTTTTATCAATCTGTACCGTGTTTAATTTCATCTTTAGCTCAGCTCCGTCCATTAAATATTACATCAAATTTATCGATTAATGGCTATTCTGCATCAGTCACTTGCTTATATCATCAATTCCCCTTATATTTCCTTGTTTTAAAAATCATCATATTCACTACCTTTTATCTCATCATTTGCTCTTTTGTAAAATAAAAATCTTGATCTCCAACTTCCATAAACTTTATCAGTAAGATCACCGACTCTTTGTTGCTCCTCTCTGATATCTTTTATGTCTCCTGATAAATTTGTTATAATATTTGTTATTCCTTGCGTTGTAACTCTGCTAATCTTCGCTCAAGTTCCAGGCGGATTTGTTTATCAATCGATCTGTTTCTGCTTGTCTAGCGCAGGATCAGCTATATTTGCTGTAAGTGCCTCAATCTTTTTCTCTTTTCTTCATCAGATCTAGTAACAAGTTTGCTGCAGCTGCTTCCTGTTGTTCTCTAACAATTCCAACCAAACCTTTTTCCTGTAGTTGCTTAAGTTCTTCTTCTGACAGTGGTTTAGTTTCAGGTTGTTTACCTAATAATGCTTCTGTAACCGTTGTAGCTGTTGTTTCTGTAGCAGTTACTTGCCCACGTCGCGCTTCTTGTACTTTTTGCTTAAGTGATGCCTGAGATTGTGCAAGTTTTGTTTAGATCTTCTAGTGTTGTCTGTATCTTGCTCGTTTGGTCCATTATTATAATTAAAAATTTTATAAAATTGAAACGCTTTACTTGTAAGTAACTGTTAATACAACAGCGAAACATTTTAGTTGGATCATTTGTAAGTTATCAAACTAAAAAAGTTAAATTTATCTTTTGTAGCT
This sequence comes from Potamilus streckersoni, assembly GCA_016746295.1. Classification (NCBI taxonomy): domain Eukaryota; kingdom Metazoa; phylum Mollusca; class Bivalvia; order Unionida; family Unionidae; genus Potamilus; species Potamilus streckersoni. The sequence continues at coordinate 12,661 of JAEAOA010000260.1, forward strand.
TTACGGTAAATTCAATAAACTTATCTTTGTCACCCACCGCATTGCTCGCTTGCAATATTTCTAACGTCAACATTATCCAATCCTGGAAATAAAATAAAACAACCCGTATTTCGCCTAATAAACCTTTCAACATAATAAAAGTCCTTGAGCGAGATAAACTGAATTACACTGTTTGTTACGTGACAGTGAGAAATATGATCTTATTTTGGTTCATCTCCATGTTGTTTTATCGATATCATCAAAAACTACTATCTTATGTTCATCTGCATCGTGTTGATTGTCTGGAATTAGTTGTTCTGGCTGCCTATTATAAAAAAATCTTCAACATATTTAAGATCATCTCGAATCTGTTATTATACTCACTTAATAACTCATACTTATCTTGCTGTGGATTGATTGTGTAAATATAAACTCTATCGTAGTTAAAATTATCACCAAGAAGCAAGTTCATAAGCAAATTTGTTTTTCCCCGATCCAGTTCGCCCAACAATAAGATAATGACAATCAGGAAGTTCATTGTTATGTTTATGCTTCACTAGTCTCTCTGTATCAAAGTTTAATATCAACGATTTTGCCATTTTTGTATAATATTAAACTAGTGTTGATAATTTTATCTAGGATAGTAAATAATGAGCTACTATACAAAATTTGGAACACTATTAGAAGATTTATCCACAAAAAGTTTTAAAGGTGACTTATCCAAATATGCAACTCTTGATCAGGCTCAAAAATGAAATCAATAATTAACTAAATATTGCCAGCGTAGATCCAGATTAAGTTGTAATTTTCCAAGAAAAAGATGGACGATTAAAGACGAGTAATGTAAAACTGTCAGATGTTAGGTTCGTAAATACTGCTGCGGTTGCTAATAATATCGTTACTTTTAACAATCTAGGTAATATACAAGATTCTGGTAGGTCAGTTAATGATTTTTGTTAAAAAAGATGGTGATGTATTTAGTGGGAATATTGTTATGAAACAAAACAAGATTACAGATCTTGGAAACCCAACTGAGGATGGGGATGCTGCCACTAAATAATACGTCAATGATCAGGACGTTTCAATCAATAATGAAATCACAGCACTCAAAAATGAGTACCTTAGTCATATAAATTCATTTTTAAGTTTGTCGCAGAAACATAAACAAAATTAGAGATGAATTTTTTGGACAGTCCATCAAATGTTGGCATTACACTCGCTAATATCAACACAAAATTTAATGATATTAACACAGAACTCAAGGATATTATATAGTGGAATCCGATATATTGTTGAGAAACGAGTATGGTTAACATTCCTCACAAACAGATTAACAATATTGTGTATACTGTTGATACTTGGTTATACTGGGTGGACACCAAAAAATAATTCTATCAAATATATATTGCAGAGATTACCGGTTGTATAGATTGTCAGTGCTTAGGCTCAGTGTACAAAGTTTTAAAATATCTACCACATATCTATTTCGTCATCCAAATGATGACTTCATCTGGAGTATTATCTGTAAATAATAAACAAAAATTCTGAAGATAGATTTTGTACTTGAACCAGTTGATAAAACTTTTACATTTAGCAATTTTTCTCTGTGTTTGGAATTATTAGCGAACAACCAGCTCTTATTATGGATTAACCAAACATAGGACTATGTGAACTAATATTATAATGAAAAGAAGTATAGTTGATGTTTCAATCATATTTCAAAAGATATTCCAAAAACAAGATGTAGACGCATGAATACAATAGTATAAATATTATCATAGAAAACTTTGGTGTGTGAAAAAATGTTACAAATACTACAACAAGATCCTTCGAGTAATATCTTATCTACCCTTGTTAATGACTAGTTCTGGTATAATTTCAAGTGGGGTATCATTAAATCCCTTTTTGTTAATTATATCTGGTATTGGTGTTTCACTTACAGCGGCGTGTAAAAAAGTAGAACCAAGACTTTTGATAAAGAAGCACGGTTGTTTAACATCAATTAAAACTTACAAGAAACTACTTGATCAGATCCGGTCTTACCTACGAGGAGTTAAATATAATATGGATGATTTATTACGTGAATTTCGTATTATTGACAATATGTTAACAGACATTCTACCAATGAGGGTTAGCAAGTATGAAAAAAAATATCATAAAAAATATGAGTAACATAAAATTTTATCTAAACTTAAGATATAATATAACTAAAATAATATCATTTTCATTCTAATGCTAGTTTAATTTCCACCTTGTTAACTGAAACATGCTACTGCACAGGTTAATTTTCATCCTGTGATCTTGTGGTAAAACCAATTAGCCGTCTTTAGACAAATTGTATTCCACACATGCGCTGTGCTAACAAAGTAGTCACCTCGGTGTAATGAGTTGCTCGCATGCCAACACCTGGTGTGTTGTGGGGTTACAAAATACCTGTTTACATACTAGGTAGTAGAGGGGAAACGAGGGGTTTGGCGGGGGTGGGGGAGGGGGGTGGGCCAAAACCCTCATTGCACTTTACTACTTCATTCTTTGTTTGCATGATTAAACTTGTTGGAATATATATTGTATTATGACTTGGGGGGGGTCATGTGACCCCCACCTTGACCTATGCTGCTGGCACCCTTGCTTATGCATTTATCATTATATTTCTCACTAACAATTATTCAGTAATTTTTGTAAAAACAAAATGGGAATACAGTATTTTTGAGCTTTTTTGTAAACGTAAGTCTTAGTTGTAATATTATGTCGAATAATTTAATAAATTTTTCAAATATACAAATTAATACATATGAAAAATTATGATAAATTTAAATAATTCTTATTTGTTAACTAGATTCTGTCAAAAAAAATTAAAGGGTTCAAAAAATACATAAAACATGGTATATTGTCAAGCTGTTGAATTAGTTGGGTCATCTGATTGATTGAGTATGGAAAGTATGGAAATATAATGTAAGAATGGTAAAATAGTATGAAGACAATCTACGGGGTGTAACCCATTGCATATATATATATATATATATATATATATATATATATATATATATATATATATATATATATATATATATATATATATATATATATATATATAAAAACAACATGGATATCAGTGATTTATCAGTGAAAGCTAGAACCAATGAAGCATCATCCCGCGCTCCCAAAAACTCTCTCAGCAATTATCATTGGTCCATATGGGTCTGGTAAACGCAATTGTTGCTTAACATGATAATGAGATGGCTCAAGTGGAATAAGTTATATTTAGTAACACCATCTGTTGATGATCAGCAATGCTACAACGTGGTTAAAGTTTTAATGAAAATGCAAGTTGTTGATGAGGACTGAATGACATATTAACTTTATCACCGATATTGGTGATGCTCCATCTGTGGATGGATCTCAATGAATGTATTAAATAATCTCGTAGGTATGTGATGCTAGACAAACAATCAAATCCAGCTAAGATATTTTCCAACACCGATATTATTTATGTTACTCAGCGATATACACAAGCCTAAAGTTATCAGAGATAATTGCAATCTATGGTTTGTCTTTAATGATGTTGATGCTGTTACGACCCTGTAGTTAAATCGCGTGTGTTAAGATTTTAATTTATCTATTTTATTTCTAATTTAATTTAATTTTATTTTGATATCAGTAAATGTAATATTATTATTATGGTGATGATTATGTTAGCAAGGTCTAATATTTTGATAGAAACACCGTGGTTTACTTACAATGTAAATGTGACTCGTGCAAGCACGAGTTTTGCAGAGGGTTTTGTCATTGCAAGTAATGATTGGCTGTGACCACGGTCATTACTGGGTTTACGTTTTTGTACTACCAATATGACTTGGAAATCGCACTGTCCTTCGTGCATGTGTACACGAAATGACATTATTTTGCTTTAGATGCTCAGTTACCTTTAAGAAATAGTCGTAGTAGTTTTAGTCACAGCATAACATCTTATAGTTTTCTACTACCTTTAAAGGTGTTTCAGTGCTGGAAGGAGTTGTTCGTTCTTAGTAGGAGAAACAACGTGTATTGATAGCGGTGATAGCTGTACCTCATCTACTTTCTAAATAATATTTCCCCTGGAGAACAACACTACTGGCTTGGACAAAGACATTTGCTGAAATTATTTCTAAATTGTAATGGAACAATACAAATTGTGATGTGCAGTGAAAATTCTGGTCATTTAGTGTTTACCATCGTCTGAAGTCACCATCTGCCATCTTGGAATGGAACTGAGATTCAGACTGTATCAATTTAGAATTGTTTATTCACAGACTTATGTTTTTTTCACAACTTAAGAACAAATTCTTGGATCTTTTCGTAAATCGTAAGTCTTGTTTCACGTGTTTACCTTTCCTCCGTGTTTTCTGGTGAAATAAATTATTTTGTTAAAATTTACAAAGCTTGTTGTAGTCACTCTTATATTGTATTACATTAAACGAGTCGATACGTAACAATACCCACACGTTATGAAACAGCCACCAGACTTAGTGTTCAAGAAACATGGATATGATTAAGTTTAAAAACTTCTTCTCAGAAGTGTAAGCTATTTCTCATGGATTTATCACGATAGTTACATGATACTCAGTCGCGATATCAAATCGGTCTCTATAAATGTTTGGTTGAGAGAAAGCAGACGGGAGTGGACGAACATAGTGAGTGTTCCTGGTCGGTAAACCTAGACCCCATAAAATTTTAAAATACAGAGCGTCGAACGATAAATAACAAAGATATGCTAACCCGGTTAAAACAAGGACTCGGTTTAGAATTTTTGACGCTTGTATTTTTTTTAGGAAGCTCTATTTCAAAACAAGTGTTCTACAATGTGGCCTGTTCACCGTCCATGCTGATAAAACTAGATCTTAAGACACCAAAACTTTACAAGGCACATCTAAATGTTGCAGGCAATTCATCTGTCAGATGGTATCCAGTTATTTAAAAGAGTCAGAACTATGCTACAAGTCAAAGCAACAAGTAGATCTGTTTTCTTTCTAAAATTACTGGAAGCTGGTTAACGTCAAAACTGGTTGATACGCAGGTGTTCTGTTCTGACAGAGATTCCTACTAAAACAAGTGAGTGTTCGGTAGGATTGAATGCCCTGGCTGAAAAGGATTTTACTTACCATCCGCATACAAATGTCAGTCTAATGAAATTTATTCATTACCAGTGAGCGGCATATAGTCCAACATAATTTGGGCGGAGAACTCCAGCAAACATAGTGATAAACAATGATGGTCTGCTCCATCAGTAATGCAAAAAGGGGAGAACAAAAAAGTTGTTGGTCTGCGCAGAAGCAACATCACATGTGAGGACATGACATTAACTGTCAAAGACAACACCTCGGTTTAAAATGGCACCGAGAAGACAAAAGCCATGAAAAGCATCTTCAGGTTTACTAGATAATTTATATATAAAACTACATCAGTATGTTTTGAACACTTCATAAACTATATGGTCATTATGATTTGCAGTAAATGGGATGTAAGATAATTGAATCAAGGGCAAATAACTACGTCCAAGTTTGGACCTGAACAGACAAAACCTTGAAAAATCTTGTCAACATGCATTAGACAATTCACCTACTAAATAACTTCCTGTTATATGTACGTATTTTGTTTTTCACGGCACAGTGGTAAAAAAGGTTACTGACTTTGTTTAATGACATGACAGTACGGTAGCCGATGCGAGCTGATCCAAAGGTAAGATTCGAACGCGCACCTAGTTCAGCAGCTACACTGAGCCACTGACTGGACGGACTGAATTATGCAACGGAAAATGTGCTTGCTAATGGGTTTATGTATATCAATTAGTGCCATGAATAATTTTAACTGAAATTAGGACACAAATAACATTTTTTACACTTTCTTTCAGAGTAATGTGAATTGATCTCTAGAAAAAAACACTGAAAGGCCAAACGCAGATATATGACATTAGTTAATTTTTGTGATATTCTGCAAGATTAAAGTTTATTTCACATCAGTTTTTTATTCAACAGAAGACGAGTTTTTCATATATTGGTTAAATTTA
>JAEAOA010000261.1:0-215000 GCA_016746295.1 Potamilus streckersoni
CCTCCAGCAGTAAATTGCAAGTATCCCAGATTATTAACAAACCAGATTGGTTTCTTTCGTCCTACAGTGTCTAACAACACCATTACGAGATATTTCATAATTAACGAGTATGGGATGTGGTCGGAATTCTTGCTCCTTTTTATTAAATAATCTATTTGTCTAAGTCATTTGTTGCTTAATTAGTAGATCATTAAGGTAGTCCTTGAGGGGTTTTGAGAGTTGGGCGTTTGACAAGTCAGGTTAGGTCATGATGGCGGTTTTTATTCGTTATCATAATAACGTTTCAATTCTCTAAACCGCTTACCCCCACAATTGATACTTAATTGTGATTTTCCGCTCACACCCACCCCACAATTTATGCATGGGACGGGCCTGTCGAATTATTTCTGACACTCTGTAAGTGATATCCACAGAATTCACTCTACACGATTTATTGCATGGGGTTACTGATCCGATCATAAGCATTTGCAGTGATTCAATATAGATAAACAAACTTTTCTATTTAAATACTTGTCTTATTATATGAATGAAGAATTCAAGAGATTATCGGCAATCAAGCCTCGGAAAAATATTAAATTCAATCTTGATAGAACTCTCGAAGACGTACCAAAAGAGAGAATAACTAATAGAATTCTGATTAGAAAATTACGAGATTGTGTTCATGAGTTTAAACAGGATGATGCATCACACACCTGGTCAACATTTAGAATTGATGGTGTTGTTGATGCTAGAATGAATGATGAAACAGCAGCTATGATACTATCACAACTTGGCATAAACGGTATTTATCAGAGTGAAATTCATTATCAAATTAGAATCGGGCGAATATATTATAAGAGACAAATTGTTCCAATTCTCAAAGATGGGACATCAGTCATTGTTAGCCGTTATTCCAGACCAGGGCTGTTAACTGGAATTGATAAACCATACTATGAAAAAGCGTATCCAGAAACAGCAGTCGTTATGGGATGTATCCGTTAAATAACCCTGACATTGGAAAACTAGCACCAATGAAACAGTCAACGTCAGCGGAAAAGCCACTCAACTGTGTGGCACAAAGAGTCTTAGAACATTTTACAAATGCACTCCGTGGGAATAAATTAACCGATCTAAGACATAAAAAAATAGATGAATGGGAGCTAACAGTGAAAGAGAACGGAGCAACTATTTCCGATATAGCTAGATTGGAAAAGTCGTTGAGATTTCCGATAACCGTTTTAACGATAACTGGCGAAGTATTATACGAATCGAAATACAATAAAACGGAGCTCCAATCAAAATTATTGATCATAACAAACACGCATGGACATCCGCGGTTACAATATTCCCGCGAGACAGAACAGTGAAGTATATCCCAGAAGAATTCATCAAGGATGTATTCTCACTGAAGAAAGATTATTCGATGCTATTGCTAGTTTGTGTAAAAACGACCCTGTATCAGTATGGCTACTTCATAGTTTTGAAGATGAAGAATGTCAATTCAATCAATTTGTGAAACCTAACGGTGAATTATATCGTAGTGAAAGTCTACATAATAGGATGAAAAATCTAGCAATAAGTCTCAGTGAAAACGCTAGCGTTTTTAAGGAAAAATCCGAAGATTACGAACAGTTACTTACAAATTGTTTTACAATTCCATCAGTTGCAGCTCATTTTGCAAGAAAGAAAAATAATGGAAACCAACACGAAAAGAGTTTTTACAGGATGTTCAATCCAGCTGTTTGGAATATTATCATGGGGGTCTATGGAACGTAAGTACATCGTGAGAATATGATATCAGTTGATATCGTTGCCTGTTATCAGGAAGTTTTCTAGATATGGATTCGCTGGTGAGTATTTTAAACGGTTTGGACACCCCACACATGAAATGACTCGCGTTGCTATTAATGGACCTCTGCCTGATTTTGATTTGACCGGTTTTGCTTGCGTAGTATCATTTGAATTCGCTGAAGGACTTCATCCGTGTTGTTATGTTTGGATTGGTAACACCTGGCGGTAAGGAGGTGGTTACCAATAGTGGTTATTGCGATTGTATGATTGATTGTTAAGTGTTAGTTTCGTTGATTGTCAGCGAAGCGATTATCTCATATCGAAAACAAACCAATGTCTGGTTACCAGAACCAGATGTCTTGATAGTATAATCGATAAGTCTAGAAAACATATTGATGCTGACGAGGAGTACATCATTGAATGGTCAAAAAAAATATTTATTCATCGAAATAATGAAGCAAAGGATCTCGGCCGAATTATCGGTAATTTTACACAGGGTGGAAAAAATTGAACTTTAAAAAACAATCCTCTCGATTGGATTATAGATGATGCCGAATACGACTTCGTTATTAAAGATGCAGTAAGAAAAATAGATACGCAAATTGTAAAACACCCTTTTGTCCAATAAAACAAAGTTGGTAGAAGTGTTACTTACAGTGATGGAGAAAGCTCTGCATATCTACATTTGAGAGCTTCTATGCTGGGTTATGCATCTATCAATTTAGTTTGCAATGATAAATAGATTTCCTAGGAATAGCAGTCAGAGTTGCAATTGATTCAATGTATGTCGATAAAAAATATATCAAAGGAGATAACTAAATTTACTAATAGGCGAAGAGACTTGGGGAACATGGCGAATTAAACAAGAAATACAACGCGATTATTCTGATCAGCAGACGTTGAGATTACAAGCAGTTACCTGAAGAACGATAATAATATCAGTGAAAAATATATGTCTAAATAACAACCGATATAAGATCAATTTGGTAGATATAAAACTAGTTTATGTTAAACGGTTTGTGTGGATCTGGAAAGACTACACGTGCGATAGAATTAGATCGAGAGAGAACGGCCATGATTGTACTCACACCAACCCATAGACTAGCGAGAGAGATCAAACAACGAAATGTTGAAGCTTGCACGTATCATAGTTTTTTTCGATACAAGGGCGATGCTTGGACTCCTGAGCGAATGGGTGAGAAATTTATTCCAGCGGTTATTATTTGGGATGAAGCATGTACTGTTTCAGAAGATGTATTAAAAATGTTTCTTGATTGGTTATTGCAAAAAAATACAAAAATTATATTGTGCGGCGATCATGGTCAACCACCACCATTTGTTGGTAGAAGTCCACATAATTGGTTAAAAGGATTTGTTGATTATTACGAAGAAATTGATACTGACTATAGAGCACTCGATGAGCAGTTACGTGAGTTTAAAAAACTAATTAGATTACAACCCGATAGAATTCAATGTGAAGTAGCGCGTGAAATAATTTCTGAAACACCTTTGAATGATTTTTGGGAAACATGGAAACCAAATGATTTTGTAGTAGCAAGTAGAAAGATAGTCAGAGACGCACTTCAGAAAAAGTTGTTTGAGCTACACAAGAAAAAATTCCCAACGTTTCCAGTACCATTGTGTTATAGACCATTGGATACACGAAAGCAGAATATTGAAGTTGAAATTCCAGGCCAGACGGAGAAACAGATTCTAGTGTTAAATGATATTGTGCTAGTTGATATCAATACTGTAGAAGATGCATTATGCGCTGATAAATCACCATGGACGCTTGGTTATGTAACAACAATACACTCGTCACAAGGATTGACCATCACGGATACAATTGTTTGGATAGTTGATAATCGCATTGAATGGTCAAATTTAGTCTATCTCGCAGTGTCCAGAGTACGACGAATAAATCAACTACGAAGGATTGTTTTCGATGATGATTTTAATGCAAACGATGACAACACTGATATTAGCATCATTAATAAAAAACTCTCTGGCTACAAACAGCAGGACAAAAAAAAAACAACGAGAATTTGATATTGATGCTGAAGTAATAATCGCATTAAAAGAACAACAGAATAATCACTGCGCCAGTTGCAATTGTATAATGCACTGGCAGTATTCGGATAAAGACCCTCGACAATTCACCGTAGACAGAAAAAATAACAGTCTTGGTCATGTCAGAAACAATGTGATGTTGACCTGTCTTGAGTGTAATAGACGTAACGGAGCTAGTTAAGACCATGTGGCGGTAATTGAGTATCGTCCGGAATGACTTGTAGTTGTTCGCGTGTAAAACCACGCTGAGGTGCAGTTGAATCCAATCTGTAGATTGGAGGTCTACCAGTTGATCGCGTTATAGTTGAAATTTTATGCGTAGTAACACTCCATATAGGATCAGTAGCTCTTCTTTTACCGCCTTCAAGCTCTCCTGGTTCGTATAAATATCTCACAGTAACATCACCGAGAAGTGGCTGAGTGCTAACCCGCTGCGGTTGTTCGGGAATATATTCTTTTTTTATTGCAATATTTGGTTTCATATTAATAGTTCGAGTAATCTCATTATTTAACGCTGCAACTACACTCGGTAACCTTTGGACCCATTCACGAGATCGTTTTTCTTGGATGAATTCTTTTGCATATTGATATCCAAATAACCGTTCTGCAAGAGTTCGATTAAATCGTTCTACAATTGCCTGATCACGATGTAACGCAGTATGTCCTCGTCGTATTGTAACACTATGAGTTTTCATTGTTGATAGAACAGCACCTTGAAACTCTTTGCCAGGATCAACTTGTAATAGATTTGGCCATCTTAGAGGACCTCGTCGATAAATCCTTTCAAATGCAGAAGCGACTTCAGAAGCTGACTTTGTTTTCAATGGTTCTGCTTGTTTAAATCGACTCGCAATATCAACTACAGTTAGCGCGTATTTGTAACCATGATCATGTGGTAAAAACAATAAATCAGCCTGATGAACTTCATTGGGTACGGTAACATCAAAATGAGAATAATTAATTTGTTTAGGCGGTGGTAGATAAATTTGCCATATAGCTTGTTTGGATAACCAATCTTTTGCAGTGGATTTTTTCACTTTTGCAGCGTTAGCGAGTTTACTGATTGCTGCTTTACCCCTCCAGTATCCTTTCGGAGAATAATAAATAGATTCCATACTATAAAAACACTGGTGTTTTCAATTACCAGCACCTAACACTAATTTGCCTTTCATAGCTGATTTGACCAACCATGAAGCCAATTTTTCTTTGAAGGATTTATCGGGAATAGCATTTAACGCATGAATTAATTTTACATCCGCGATATGTCTTTGTTGCAAATTATTGCTTTTATATGCAACATCATGAGCATGACATGCCTTATCAATAGCATTTATCGGATACTCACCAGGCCGGGGCTGATTTTGATCATCAAGTCTGATATCTAATCTCGTTCCGGGACCACAGTAGCTATATCCTGGAAGGTGTTTTTCTCCGGGGTATTTTGCCCATGGGGTTCCGGGGAGTTTTCCAAGTTTTGCGGCAATATCACCTCCGAGTTGCTTTTTTTTAAAAATCTAAATTTTTTTGTACCACATGTTACACACTTACCAGTAAGCGCTAGTCTATTGTTTTTAGTTGTAATGGTTGTCTGATCGGTTGTATCAGTACGCTGTTTACACTTAACACAATATAGATCCATAATTTATATATAGCGTTATGAATATAATTGATTTTTCAGCGACTAAAAGAAGAGAACCGGTAAAACACCACGCAGCGCTTCCGAATTCTGTCCGTGCCATTATAATCGGACCATCTGGATCAGGCAAAACACAATTACTGCTTAATTTGATAATGCGATTTATGAAGTGGGATAAATTATATTTAGTTGCCCCATCCGTAGATGATCAACGGTGCTATGAAGTGCTAAAAGATTATAATGAAAAAGCATCAGAAATTAAAGGTGAAAGTGTAATCGACTTTATTACTGATATTAATGATGCACCATCAGTAGAAGATCTCGATGGAGACATAAACAATCTTGTAGTGTACGATGATGTAATGTTAGATAATCAAAAGAACCCTGCTAGAATATTTTCCCGAGGTAGGCATAAAAACACTGACGTGATATATGTCACTCAACGATATACTCAAATTCCAAAAGTGATTCGCGATAACTGCAATATTCTTGCTGTATTCAATGGCGTTGATACACATACGCTACGAAATATTTGGCAGACATGGTGTTCCGATATGGACTTCAATGGATTTAAAAATTACTTTAGTCATGCTCAGTCTGTCCCATATGGATTTATAACAATAAATTTACACGACCCTCGGTCACGATATCGTATTGGACTTGATCAAATATTTGGTTAAATAATTTGTATTAATCAGCAGCAGAGAGGGTGAAATGACAACATATTTGCGACCGTAGATGGCAGCAATTTGAGTGTGGTTATGACAATATATTTGCGACAAAATCGCTAAGATGGGGTCTTTATTTTTTTTTTGGTTGAAATATGAGATTTCGTAGGAAGGTTCCATTGGCATTCTGAGGCTTTAATCGATTCTGTCGCAAAAATTTGTAGACGTAGATGGCAGCAATTTGAGTGTGGTTATGACAATGTATTCACGACAAAATCGCTAAGATGGGACCTTTAATTTTTTTTTGGTTAAAATATGAGATTTCGTAGGAAGGCTCCATTGGCATTCTGAGGCTTTAATCGATTTTGTCGCAAATATATTGTTGTAGGATTCACCCTCTCTGCTGCTTGCTAAAAAGAACGTTATGAAATCTGACAAAATCGATTTTAAGGTCATTATAATAGTAATAAACCTGATGATCAAACTATTTTGGCAAAATTTAGCTTCACAAATTTAATTTTTGCAACCTGTTATGTCAAAGAGCTTACAATTCATAAAATTATTAACTTATAGTCCTGTATTATACGATCTTATCAGTGTTACACGCAGTTGAGTTTGTACTTGATGTAACTTTTGAAAGAAAAGGTTTTGAGAGCAAAATTTCTAAACCATATCTAACGGCTTAATCGAGCAAAATATTAACTGAAACAAATATTGTTACAATTGCCATTGAAATGCATCACTAAATAAACAAGCAAAAGATTAGAATTACTGCATCAGGATCGAGTTCGAAATTTAAAATGATTAAAGAATTTGTTTCACACATCAAAATAAAACATACTTCGATATAGTTTGTACGTTGATCTCCATCAAAAACTTAAAAACAAAAAATGCTGTATAAATGTCAAAAGCATTGATAACAAATATTTTCAATGATCCATTTTATCTAAGATGTTTTCAAAAACACAAAATGCTGCTCGTGTTAACAGCTGTTACCTTCCAATAGCAGAAAATCAAATACCAAAGTTTCAACAACAAAACAGTATCTTAGTAAATGTTTTCGGACTAGATGAGAAAAATATTTACCCGAGATATATCTCATTAAATGCTACACAATATGAAATGCGTTTATTATTTTAGCAGGTACATTATTGTCGGATACAATACATTAACAGCTTATTTGACATACAGTATGGTAACAATATTTTTTTTAAAAAAAAAGAATATTTATGTTCTGAATGGCTTATATGCCGTGTCAGTGTTAAAAAGAAACTATTCCTAAAGGAAAATAAAGAATTATTATAAACTAAATATTTTTATTTACGCTGATTTCGAGTGTATACTCGTTCCAGTGTTGAGAGCAGAAAATAATCCGAATAAATCAAGTACTAGAAAAATACAACATATTCCATGCAGAGTAGATTATAAAGCAATTTGTTGAGCTAACGATGTTTGACTTCGATAAAGTTATGTAAAGATGAAAATCCAGCTTAATGGTTTGTAAAATTTGTAATGGACTAAATTCATAAAATTTCTAACAGATTGCTTAGAACTGCTACGATGAAAATAACGTGTAAACAACAACTCGATTTCGATTAAGCAAAATTGTCATATTTGTGGAAATTTACCATAACAAGACAACAAGGTGCGAGATCACTTTCATTTAACCGGCCAATATCTTTGAGCAGCTCAACATTTGTAATTTAATCTTTCATGCTATAAATTTTGTTCTCGAAGTTTTATTTAACTTTCTTGGCAGTGAAAGTCATTCCATTGCAGAAGCATTTCGTGATAAAAAAATACTTTAGCTAAACTAAGATTAAATAATAAAAATATATTCCAAATAAATTTAAAATGCATAAATGTGTGACTCTCGGTAAATTACGCTTCATCGACAGTTTGGAATTTATGGCAGTATCATTAGAAAAGCTTGTAAAATGTTGTTGCAATCAGGCTAATTTAAAATGTTGCATTGGTGAAAGCTATAAATCTAACAAAAAGGTATATTTATTTACGATTATTTCGATGCTTGGAGTAGAATTAGTGAAACTTCTCTTCCTGATAAAGATAAATTTTCCTCACAACTCAAAACAAATATCACAAATGACGAGTTCAAATATGCACAAGATACTAGAATAAATTTAGTTGTAAAACCTTTGGTGATCATCACGATCTATATTTGAAAACAGATCTTTCATTGCTCGCAGATATTTTAAATGTTAGTCACAAAAGTTATGGATTAAATCCCCGTTGGTATTCTTCATCACCTGGATTGCCATGAGACACTCTGTTTAAAACTAGTAAAATATAATTGGATCTATTGATATGTGTTAATGTTTAACTACATTGATAACTTTATCAGAGGAGGAATTGGAGTTATGAAACAAATGCAGTTGCTGATAATAAATATCTAAAACATTATGATAAAATCTAACATCTAACTATATTATTTTTCTTGTCGCTAATTATTGATATGGTTTGCGATGTCAGAACTAATGATATATAGTGGATTTAATTGGATGTCTCCAGATCAATTTATTAGAGAAGCAGAGAAAGATTTATCTAGAAAAAAATTAATAATGAATTTTCAGATATCTCATATTTTGTTTAGAAGTTGGTCTAGATTATCCTAGCTCATTACACGATCTGCATAACGAGTATCCGTTTTGCGCAGAATCATTGATAATTAATTATAGTTCATTATCAACTGAACATCAATCAGCGACAACAGCAATACATTCGATTGTTAATAAGTTAGTTCCAAACTTTTGTGAATTAAAGAAATTACATTATGCATTACCAACATTTTAAACAAACAGTAGATGGTGGACCAAGTCTGAGAAAAGTCCACCGCGAGCTAATTTCAATCAGTGGAGGTGGATTTCAGATTATATTGATCTAAATACAAAACAGCGTGGTTTGGCTAAAACTGAATTTTAGAAAAACATTTTCAAGTTAATGAACAACTCGGTGTTCGGTAAGACGATGAAAAATATTCGATACAATATTGAAATTTTTATTGATATAAATCGCAGAAATAAATAGTTAGTGATGATGGTTTTGTTAATATGAAAATATTAAAGAAAACTTGTTACATTACAACAATAAAAGACAAATTTAAATTTAAATGACTGATTTATTTGGTGCAGCTGACATTATATATCAATGTGGCTGATCTACGATTTTCACTATATTTTTGCAAAAACAATGGCCAGATTCGGAATTGCAATATACTGATACAGACTTGCTAGTCATTAATGTAAAATGTGAAAATATCTATGAGGATATTTACGGTAATAAACGTTTGTTAGATTTATCCGATTATCAGGAATGTAGTAATGTCATAATAAAGAAAGTTGTTGGAAAGATAAAAGATGAATTTATTTTTCTACAAGTTTTTCGCACTAAATAGTAAAATGTCCGATGTCATATTAAATGACAATAAACTTATAAAAATCAATAGGTATTCCTAGAGATTATGTAACAAAGATGATGAATTTAGTTGATTTTAAAGCATCGATAAACAATAACGCCGGTTCTATTTTAGAAAATGTCATTAGAACAAATCGTTACAAACTTGAAATGGATAAGATCATAAAAGAGGGACTACGTAATTTTAATGATAAAAGATATTGCAAGAACGGAATCAATACACTAACACTTAGAAATGATGCAATTAATTAAGTCTAAACATCAGAATCATTGCTCGTAAATTTAACATTAATCGATGGCTATAATAGCAAAATCACAAGATAATGGTTAATAACCAGGAATTATAATTTAAGTTCAACGATGAAATTTCAGGTATTTGTTTTAGTAAATTTGAGATAATCAAACTCTTCCTTAACGGATCAGACGATAGCAAATATTTTAATTTTCATGAAAGTTTGCGAGACGAGCTTGCACTAAAATATCAAAATGTTCATGATCCGATCAACTAGCAAAATTATTCAAAAATTGATATAGACTTAAACCGATTTAAGGTTTTCGTGAAAGGTTGTAAGTATTTCTCAATAAGAGAGCCATGAAAGAACTATTTGAATGTTGTAACCAATAGAATTAAGTATTACTTGTATAATTTTGAAAATAAATTATTCCTAATAGCGATTGGTGATGTCTAGTTGCAAACGATAAAATTCATTTAAAAAATCGACATTACTTTAATTTTTCTTTAATGTTTATTTACAATATAGTTTTCATTATTTTGTTACGGTAGACGGCTTTTAATGTTTGATCAATGGAAACAAACCCCATTCATTCTGTAAAAATATATAGAAAAATGTTTTCAGTTACCTGTCCACGTGTAAATTCTCTTGCAAAATGATAACAAAGGAAACTTCTGACTACCGTCATAGCGCCCTCTCGGAATTTCCATAATAACTTAATAAAGTGATTTATTCTGAAACTATGTAAGTTTAAAAATAGGGAATTTCCAATGAATTCTTTAGAATATAATGCCTAATCCATAAATGGTTTGTTATGAGGTTAACGATAAGTAATTTCTAATAGATTTTCCAAAAATAACGCCAAAATCATGTTAAAGATGGGCAATTTCCAATGGATTTTCCTAAAATGACATCGAAATAAGCTTTTTGAAAGATCATTTTCAATTGATTTCCCCAAAATAACGCTTACTCCAGAATGTCTGAAATCAGGCTTTTTCCAAAGAATTTTCAAGTATAACGTTATAAAAGGCAGTCAGAATTTTCTTAGTGACCATTCTGCAGGCGGGTTTACACGTGGACAGGTAAGTGAAAATAGTTTGTTCTAATGTATTTTTCACACAATGTTACTATCCTAGTATATCTTGAGGCTGGTGTGATTGAAACAATCTTTTAAACTCTGTTTCTTAGGTCAAATCCAACGCTACGAATTCTCTTTGTAATAGGACATTTTCTATAATTTTTTTGTGCTTTGTAGGTTATGATATACTGTGTTAACATTTGCTACATAACTTGAGAAGTGGGTGTGTGTTTTGAGACGGCTTTCATGATATTCAAACTTGGGAGGTGGGTGGGTGTTTTAAAAGAACATGCTTTTTGGGTTTCAAAATGTCATCACTTTTTGATAGAAATTGTAGAGGAGGATGGTCTTTTTTAGGGAAACGGGTGTCTGATGTGGCAAAAAAATGTCAGAATATATTTATTTTAAAGGTAAGATTTTGTGGCCTAAAAATCTCCTTGATATTACAACTTCAAATAATGATAATACTCAGTTGATGATCGATCAAAGGATATTGGAAATCGATACCTATTTCTTTTTATTTTAACTTTCGGCCGTGTTCATTCAAAAGTATACTTTCGTCAAAAGTGAATTTTATGTAATGGAAATATTATTGTTATTATTTTCATCATCATCGTTATTATTAGTATTATTATTATGAGTAGTAGTAGTAGTAGTAGTAGTTGTAGTAGTTGTAGTAGTAGTATTAGTAGCAGTAGCAGTGGTAGTAAAAGTAGCAGTAGTAGTAGTAGTAGTAGTATTCAAGAGATTTCTTCTGTCAGTCTTTGAAATATTGTAGGGTGTCAAGTATCTTTTCATATACTAAAAATATGGACAAAATAAGAAGTGTTAGGAATGACATCGTAGTATCTGCACTTATATAATGATTCAACATTAAGATATTTTGCGCCTCAACATGTGCTTACTAGTTATTACCGTAATAAGAAACATTTGATATATTACCTAAATTAAACTATGGTTTGTACAATATGCAAAATAACATAAAACAATATTTTCAATAACTTCAAGATTTTGGGTAACATTACGGTTTGTAGACTATGATGATGTCAGTTTTGCTCAAGCGCCTTACAGTACATCAGATAAAATTCTCCTCCTCCTCCTCCATTGCCAACAATGATGGTTCTCCGAATATCTCCACGTTACATAAAAATGTCTAACGTTTAGTAAATCAAAACTTAACTTAGGTTCTTATCAGTGCACGAATGCAAACGTGTTATAAATGCAAGGACATGAACACACACAAACAAATATATATATATATATATATATATATATATATATATATATATATATATATATATATATATATATATATATATATATATAGATAGATAGATAGATATAGATATATATAGATATATAGATGCAATAAACTGACGACAGACAGTGCGAAACTAGTAACTAACTAGCCTGAGCGCTTTCGTTCGTCTCTTGATAAGCCTTTTTCAAAGGCAAATACAAAACATATATAAGACAAACAAATAAACATAAAAACGTTGTGTTTCTAAACCTCTTCATGGCTGTTTCCACATGAGGTAAAACTATAAATACAACCAGCATATACAGACTTGTTGCGGATACTCAAGTATCGCACTGTTCGTCGTCAGTTTATATCATCTATTTTAATCAATCCCTGACACACGTGATCCCTTGGTGGATCCAGTGTGCTTAAAAGGGTTGTTATTCGCCATATGATTTGTATTCTTTATATATATATATATATATATATATATATATATATATATATATATATATATATCTATATATATATATATATATATATATATATATATATATATATATATATATATATATATATATAGATAGATAGATAGATAGATAGATAGATAGATAGATAGATAGATGGACGGACGGACGGACGGACGGACGGACGGACGGACGGACGGACGGACGGACGGACAGACAGACAGACAGATAGATAGATAGATAGATAGATAGATAGATAGATAGATAGATAGATAGATAGATAGATAGATAGATAGATAGATAGATAGATAGATAGATAGATTATGTGTGTGTCAGTGTTTATGTGTGTTAAACATTTAACTCTCACCATTGCAATGTGAGATTAAAAATAGATTAGCTGCACCTTTTTTTGCTGATTGACATGAAAAACAATTTTAGACGGACAATTATTGAGAATTTACTATATATGAATGCTGGTTTAAAAAGTTGTGAATATGTTACATAGATTGATATTACAAGCATTGAGGCTACCCAAATTTATAGTTCATATATAAGAATTGGTTTCATTCCAAATGATTTAGTTTGGTTCGTAACCACGTGGCAAAATAATTCCTCCAGTCAACTTTCTCTCCCATTATAACAATTATAAAGACAATTTTGCTATACATAATCGTACCTTTATATCATACATTTAAGTGAAGAAAATATTTGCATATCTTTGATCATATGAAATTCTCCTCATTTGTGCCAGGGTAATTTCATTTCGTACAGTGCTGTCATTACTTGAAACCGATTAATTTCCTCCTTTGTCAAAGTGTATTCTAAACTAACATTTGAACTGTATATTATTGAACGAAAGCACTCTAATAAAAGACGATGGGTTTAACGATGAATGTTGTGCATGAGAATACTAAACAGCTTCAATTTGTTTAATCTGCCTGATTTTACAAAATCAAAACTACTTAACGAACAAGCAAAGAGAGTCAAAATGCTGTGAAAATATTATATATTACTGGGTTGGTTTCAAATTAATTCTGTCTCATTTCAAAAGATACTCTACAAATAGGATGCATTACCATTAATTTGTCGTCAATTCTAAGAATTTATCCACGACTCCTATACATCTCACATCGTGAAAAAGGTTTTCATTCTTAAAGACTATTTTATTGAGCAAACGTGACAATTTAGAAGTAAACACCATCGCATCTATTTGTTTGGGCTACAACAATTCGCTAGCCAATTGTTGTATCGGGCCTTTAGAAGGTCAATGTCATTGGCAAGACACGGCCTTTAAAATTTCAATATAAGTATTAAATTTCTTCAAGAGTTTTGAGTATATTAAAGTCAGAATGTTACTCAGTATTCCTTAAATTTTATTCGGTAATCTAATGTTCTAACTTGTAATATTTAATTTCAATTTATTTTTTTTATAAATATAAGCACTTATTATTTTCTTATAGATGTTTCTATGTTTATATCCATCATTGAATGCTTGTATCATTATCTGTTTAAAGACGAGATAAAGGTTGACGATGTAGAGGCATGCATACTAACAACTAAAGCCAGTCATGGAGGTAGAATTAAAGGGGAGGATAATAGATTATAAATCAGTGTCACAGCTTTCTTCTACATATTTTCCTACCTTGAAGGTGTACCTAGATATTCAAAGTCTATGAATTAATTAGTATAATTAGAAACTTTATCAGCGTTCAAGTAATGGTTATTATTTTGCGACACATACTTATATGTACCTTTACATTCTTTGCATTTTCTCAACAATAAATCGTTCTCTGACGACAATTCTGTTTTAAACAAGCGTAATGTGTGTGCCTATCTGAAGCAGAGCGAATATAACTTTTTCACGTTTAGAAAACGAGTTTCAAAATGGCGATTTAATCCGAGTCGGCTTATCAGAGTTTCAGATGCATAGGGTTTTTATGTTAACAGCCTATTTCATCTAGCAGTATAAAACTTGCATTACTTTAAAACCAGAATTTGAAAATAATTCAGTTCCTTATTCCCCAGAGATTGATTAGACAATAATATAATCTGTTTAAATCAGACTTCATTTCAACTCAGAATTAAAAACTAATTGAATTCTATGTTTTCCATCTGCTAGTTTGATGTATAGTGCACTCGGAAATGACATCAGGTGAACTGTATTGACTTATAACATTAGTGTTTCTTAGCAGAAGTATCAAGGGTAATTTGAAGAACTTAGTATACAAAGTAGTAAAGCTTTTCCTATGAAATAATTCAAATTAGGATTTTAATTTTCTGTTCCAAATCTTTTTAGCGTTCTCTTGGGATGGAAACGCAATCTTTTCAAGGAAATGTGCATTAATGAATATTCAATTTCAATATCAGGTCAGTTAAAACCTTTTATGCAGGTGTGTATTTGGCAATTTGTGTTTTGTTCGAGAGAAGGAAAATCAGTAGATTAATATCCAAAAATCTTTATACACAAAAATCGTGGGTAGGATCGTGGTAAATTAAACAATATGAATGACAAGTAATATACCTCGACACATCTTTCATCTACAAAATTGATTTTTTTTCCATTACGTCTTTCCTTATATCATATGATATTTAATCGTATTTTCTTCAAACAACAGGAAACTCGTTTAGCAACGACTGTAGACTGACTGGCTCAATGGAAATTAGCTCATGCGCTTTGCATACCACATTTATTTCATTACCAATTGCTAAACAACGCCATTTGATTATAATGGACAACACCGCTAACACTGTGATTATTTCTTTTTAAAGTTCAAAAATATTTTTGGGAAGTAGAAGAATGAAAAAGGTCATACATAATAAATGCGTCATCTCAGTATGTTATTTTAGTTTATATTCAAGAAAAAGGTGGAAATAAACCTATAGTTCATCAACCGTGATATGAAATTTAAGCCGTTTTGTCTGTGATATTTATCGTCTCTGTTCTTGGGTAATTCGGTCAATTCTACATGAACCCTTTGATATATATATATATATATATATATATATATATATATATATATATATATATATATATATATATATATATATATATATATATATACGTTTTCAGCACTAGTTAACGCCATAAAGCAAATACAAGATAATTAAATATTTCTAACTCTTTAAGCATTGAAAGCAACTTTGTATATACTTGATTCAATCGCCTACTTGCACAATTGGTCACAAAGTTCTTTAATTCTACTGCAATCATACTTATATAATAACAACTTAAAGATAATTTAGTAATTTTAATGTTGCATCATTCGTACAATAAATTACTGAATCTTTTTCTCTTTAAAATGATCTATTTCAACGCGTTTGTCTTACGTTATGCGCTAAATACGCAGTCAATGCGCCAAAGAGCTACATATTTCCAACATTGATTTTTTTTATCTCTTTTCAGCTAGTGACTGTACGCACATTAGCAAATGATGTGCGCCTGCTCAACTCTGAAATATTAATAGCACGTACTGTTTGGTTTTACCTGCGATTATTAATTTAATGACCATAAACAATAATAATAGATAAGTAACCGAGACTTTACAGCGTTATCAAAAAAGGAACATTATGCGAACGTGTTCAGTTATAAATGTATTTCTTTTCTTCCTTGCGAATGCTTTATAAATCAGAAAGTTACTATGTATTGTGTTTGTCATTATATTTTTAATTCAATGGATCACACACCTTATACAGTTTGTTAAAAGATGAAAATATTGGATAATGTGATTTTACAGAATGCATTGGACTCGTTTATTTTTTGTATGCCTAGGGACGTTACTGAACATAAATAACGCACTGAGTACAAAGAAAATTCATCATACTGATCCAATAGAAACTTGGGGAAAATGTTTTCCAAAACGTATATATCCTCAATGCTTTATGCAAAAAAAAGTAATTTTTTTTTATTTCTGAAGAAAGAGACATTGAAATCAGTGAAATTTCGCGAGAATAAAACTTTCGTTAATTTAGTGACTTTATAGTACTTGTGAAATTATATTCATATCAATAATAATAGTTTTTACATGTAAGTCCGATTATATCATTGCATAAAGTATATGCCAACCTAAATTGCTTGATTCGATTATATCATTATATCATTGCCAATAGTCTACCTAACTTGCTTGATTCGAAACAAATGATATCGAAAATCTATATCTTGTGCGTTATCTAAAATTAAACTTACATTAGTCTAATAGTCTGCCCGACGTCTGTTGAAAGTTTAAATGCACAATTGCCATTTCGTGTTATCAGAACAAGTTTCGTGTAACTTTTTTATATGTGAGTAAGACGTAACTATTTAACACATCATTTACTCATAGTTTAAGTTGTTATTGCTCATTTGAAGCTAGGAAGTTTGCTAAGCACCCATTTAATGTTCACAATGTTACAATGCTGCTTGGAATGAATCCTTTCTTTTACATGAGCTTAAGGTAAGGATATGACTATGCAGTGAATATCCGCACAGTAAGAGACACAAAGGGAGAGGGACAAAGAGACAGAGAACGACACAGTCAGAAACAGAGTTATACCGGCTTTGATTTAAAAAAAAAAAACATAGAACCAGGCAAAATAAAGATAAGCATCGATGTGAAGAACGTATGTGACAGTAATCTGTTTGTTGTAAGTCATTTGCTGTCTGCAAATAAAATAGATTTAACAAGTGTATCTTAGGCCACATTAACAATGTTATATATACACTGTCATGGAACATCAACATTTGACCGCTCAGATTCTTTGGGAATTAAATGAATATAAAATGCAGTAGGTGTGGATAATAATAATAATAATAATAATAATAATAATAATAATAATAATAATAATAATAATAATAATAATAATAATAATAATAATAACCTTATTTATCTCTTTTTAGACTCTTCTGGAGCACCAATACTTACTAATTCATTTCTTCTAAAGACCATTTTCCACCATGTCAAAAATAGTCATACATACAAGGTTTTTTTTCCAAAAATAAAGATAATTGTGATAATCGTACAAAACCACTCAATGATCTATTATTTCACTTTTTAAATTGTCTCCTAGATATACTTAGACCTTTCAGATAGTTCTAGAGATACAAGTTTTGCCAAAAATTAAATACATCAAACATTAGTAGGTTATATTGAAATTTCGGCAGAATGTACGGGAGAATAGTCAACCATTGTTGTATTAATACACAGAGTCATGAAAGGTTTCTTAAAAATAAGCAGTCTGATTGTTGAATAATATTAGGAAACAAATGAGCTACAGAGAACTGCATATTATTCTTGTTCAGCAACTCAATTCTATCTTCCATTTAATGCACATATAGCAAATTAACTGGATCAATATATACTGCAGAGAACAAAGCAACCTTTCTTAAGAATCTTTGCCGATTTTAAAAGAAATAACTTCCACATTTCATAACGGTTCAATTCACAGATCTAGACTAGAGTGTTATATGAAATCTTGACAAAACATGAGCAGCAATCATTGGCTTGGAATATCTAGCTGGAATGTAACATAACATGCTATACTATAAGTAAGTAAATTCAATTTATAGTTTTCATCCACTTTTGAATAATAAACCTGCTCAATGTAAAATTCTGTAACCTGATGTTGGATCATTAAATCTAATCAACAATAATGATATAGAGTACATTATGAAAAGAAATCTTGTTGTTGTTATTCTTGTTGGTGTAGGGTTTAACGTCATTTTTCATCACAAGATAGGCTATACATGGCGGCCAGTATAATTGGTGTAGAAAGAACTCGGAAAATCTCCTGAAAGAAAATAGATTCACCGACCCACGAGAAGTTACTGGCAAGCTTCTCACGCACCCAAATTGGCCGAGCCTGAGACACGAACCTACGAAAAAAGAGGCAAGATGGCAGTGATCAGTAATGGTGGTCTCTTTAGACCACTCGGCCACTCGGTGCTCAATGAACTATTGACAGAACATAATCATCTGAATGTAAACTGCCACTACTTGATGATGGATTCTTTAATCTAATCAACAAAAACAATGATTTAAAGCAAATAATCAAAATTGTAAGAATTGTACTTTACTATTTCAATTTTAATTAGATTTTGTTAACGGAAAATTAAATATTTAATGGGTCTGACGAACACACGACATATATACTTGTATTGAATATTATTATGCTATATATCAACGATTTTTTATTAGTGAACAATAAATCAGCGTAGCGCCTAAAGGTACATCCCATACAACACACACGTTCTCAGCCTGCTTATCGAAACATTAAATGAAATAATAAAATGATTCCATTCCCTTTTGTGTATCTTGTTAATATATCTGAAAGGTGTGTATCCGTCCGCTCAGTAAATCTTTAATAACGGATATCCGGTATGTATGTATGTATGTATGTATGTATGTATGTATGTATGTATGTATGTATGTATGTATGTATGTATGTATGTATGTATGTATGTATGTATGTATGTATGTATGTATGTATGTATGTATGTATGTATGTATGTATGTGTGTGTGTGTGTGTGTGTGTATGTATGTATGTATGTATGTGTATGTGTGTGTATGTATGTATGTATGTATGTATGTATGTATGTATGTATGTATGTATGTATGTATGTATGTATGTATGTATGTATGTATGTATGTGTGTGTGTGTATGTATGTATGTATGTATGTATGTATGTATGTATGTATGTATGTATGTATGTATGTATGTATGTATGTATGTATGTATGTATGTATGTATGTATGTATGTATGTATGTATGTATGTATGTATGTATGTATGTATATATGTATGTATGTATCTATGTATGTATGTATGTATGTATGTATGTATGTATGTATGTATGTATGTATGTATGTATGTATGTATGTATGTATGTATGTATGTATGTATGTATGTATGTATGTATGTATGTATGTATGTATGTATGTATGTATGTATGTATTCTATGTATGTATGTATGTATGTATGTATGTATGTATGTATGTATGTATGTATGTATGTATGTGTGTGTGTATGGACACTTTTTTAAACATGGTTTGTGATTATTACATTGCATGTTGATAAAATGCTTTAAAGTCACTAAATTTTCAAAATATTATTTTGGCTCATCACAGTTTTGTCTTTCCGTTTGACTTCATGACAACGTTTACAGAATGGTTGAAAATGAGTTTATTCTTACACAATAAGCAATATAAATATAATTTAGATCTACGTTCTTATTTTCTGGTGTATACTTACATTTACTGTGTTTAAAACGTTATTGAAAATAATCAGCAGAACGAGTGAGATTTTGTACAGTTGAAACATTTTGAAATCTAAAGGCGGTGGGTCAGAGACAGATAAATCAATGCGGAATATAGTCCTGTGCGAGTTCATGGAAGACAGTGTTGGTTCTGAAAATATTGTCAAATCTGTACACAATCACTCACAGTGTGGGACCAGATCTGTGGATTGTTATGCTAACATAACAAAAATATGAATGCAACTTAAGAGGATTACCACATGCACATTTGTATGATGCTCGAAATGGAAGCGGAATTCTCCTTGAATCATTAAGCTGATATTGGTGAAAGGACAAAATTAAAGAAGGGCATGAAATCGTTCCACATAATTTTTGTAGCAATTTGTGGACAAGAGAGGCAAAAAAAATTTGACAAAATATTAAACTACAGTATAAGGGTAGCTTGAGCGAGTTCAAAGATGCATGCTCGAAATTAAAGCTGAATTTGAGATTTAGACAAATAAAATGGTGCTCGTAGTTCTCCTATTTACGGATATAGTATCATTAAGTAGATCTTATTCTGTGTTATGTAAGTCAGAGTATTCCATCTCTTAATTAATGTGCTATAGAGACTATTTTTGGAATAGGTATCAAAACAATGAACGTACATTAGAATAATAAATTGTGTTCACTATCTATAATATTTGAAGAGTTTCGAAAACAATCAGTAAATAACAGGCAAATATTCCAAGTGTTTTCTAGATGTTAAAATTTCTACCAACAATATAATTTTATACGGCGATTTGGACTGATATTCACTAAATATTTTTATGCTTATCGTTATGTACTGGTTCCAATTGCTAAACACGAATTTATTATTTAAGCAATATACTAACTAATGCGTTCCAATTCATAAAGAATTTACTTTTTAAAAAAAACAGAATTTTTATCGTAAGAAATATTATATTGAGACCAGGATTTCAATAAGTCTGTTATTATTCTAATTCAGTCCTTTCATTTTTCTTTTTATCGCTTTATAACAAATTGCATTTTGACTGGCGCTATGTAGTTGCTTCGAAAACTTCATACATGTATAAATATATAGAAGCTATGTTCGAAACGACTTCCTATCTTATAATGATTATTAATGCCAGCCACAGAAAGGTTTCAAGTAAACTGCCGGTTACATCACACACAAAAATCAAGACTGAGCAAATCGTAAATTGCTAAGTAAATTTGTATTCCATGGTTTACAACTCAGAATATCGTCTTTCACTATCCAGTTCGCTCTGTCAGTCGTCTGTCTTGTTTTATTATGTTTCTCTCTCTCTTTCCGAGGAATTATGTGCACACGGGTATGTATAGCCAATATTCATTTTTTCATTCGTTTATTCAATAGTGAATTGAATATAAATGATGTATTATACTGACAATATGGTTTTGCATAGGTAAAATCAATAAAATTATGTTCTGTTCATATAAATATGAATTATTATATTGTATCATATGAACGAATGACAATTAACGATATATTTAGGCACACCACTGTCAATTATAGGAACAGCACTTCTATAGTATGACTTAAGAAGATTTGTCAGCGATTCCTTTCTGAGAGGCTCATTCCTTTAGAGTTGTCATATGAGGAAACAGTGAATTTGTAAGAAGATTTTGAACCGCTTTAAGAAAAAGCAAAGAAAAGAAGACTGGTTTCTTGGCTCAATTTTTGTAAACAACTTCAATGTATTTAGTTTCCATAATAACGCTGTGTGGCCTTGTTTCATCTAAAAGCACATTTTTCATTATTTGATTCTCTACTTATACACAATCAAAAGACATTTGAAATGTTGTACATAAGGGAGTACTTTGTGTCATAGCTTTCGTGCTGCAGAGGAATGTAAATCTGAAAAATTGTCAATCCATCTAGCTTTAAAAGCAATCGGCTCTGCCCGACGTATCGGCAGTTTTGACGAACTAATAGCTTTTCTCTAGCCTTATCATTGTCCAAAAGCAGGAGAAGTACTTCGGTTTGATACCTCTTTTATGGACATAAATTGCATCTAAACGGAGGAATCAATTTCTTGCAGTCTCTGATGACGTGCTTTTCAATGTCTGTCCTAAAATGTAAGACATCGGTGGTCTAAAGATGTGTAACAGATTAGAACGGTAGCATACTTTAATCACGAAAATGTCTCCCTCATGTAATCTCTGTAGCAAACTGACCTATCATAAGCTCCTTTAGATTGCAAAGTTCACCGCCTAACATTCGTAGCAAACAAAGCAAGAAGTTTGAGGAAAATTGCTATTGAGGATATTTCTCAATTCTGAGAAACAAAATGCATGCGGATAAGTTTCAATTTTATTTTTGTAAATGGTCTGGGGATGTTATATATATATATATATATATATATATATATATATATATATATATATATATATATATATATATATATATATATATATATATATATATATATATATATATATATATTATTATTACATAGATTAATCGCAACACTGACAAAACAGTTTTAAATTTATTTATTTATTTTTATAACTGCTAAGAAGTTACCTTTTTTCCATAATCTTTGACATCAGAAATGACGAATTTTAATATGGGATATTTTGTTCCCCATGCAGAAAGTACAAATTGGTGGTGTCATATTGTTGATTTAATGGCTTGCGTGTCTGACCGCTTAACACGATTATCCACAACATTTGTAACGATCAGCCATCTCAATATAATACTATCTTATTTACAATTAACTTATATGTGCAACTCATAACAATTTTTTTTCTCATATATTTTCTGTGCTAAACTTGTAAACATCGCAAACCTTAATTTATCTTCAAAAGTCGCACTGATACTTATTTTAATTTCCCAGAAAGTTTTCAAAGGCAAATGCAATTTAATGCCTTTAAAAGACCAGGAAGACACACTGAAAGTTATACTACAATTGTGTGTATAAAGAAAAATATCTAGTAAAGCAAAATTGAATTGCATATAGTTTGTGATAGTTACTAGAGGGAAATAGCATCTTAAGGGAGAAATTATCCACTTTCTTGATTTATTTAGTGTTCAACCGAATTTGAGTCGTAATGAAAAAGTTCCCGAACCTTATGAAGTCATCCCAATTTGATTAATCATCACCAATTAGAGACCGTGTCTTAGCTGAGCACTTTAACTGGGATAATTAATCTAATATTTAAATTAGCATAGACCGAGCAAACGAAAAGCACCTTACCTACGGTTGCAATTTGCATTCTCTCAATCTGTTTATTTTCCCATTCTGGCAATTATCACACAGTAATTTTATGCAATAATAGATCATTAAAATATAATATTTCAATTTTCTCTCGCATATTCAAGCCGAAAGGAAGTAAATGTTAAAATTGCGTAAGAAAATAACTTTACCATTTTTGACGCCTTGCATGTTGTTCTATATGCCTACATGAAACAATTGGTTTACTGACATTGATTAAATAAATGACGTTGTAGCGGCGGCATAACCTAATATAAATATGCAGTGTTTCATTTTTCAGCTCAGCATCAAACTATATTTATGCAATATATTCAAAATGTTTATAGTAAATAGTTTTAGTATGCTGGTTTCTATTAACCATATTTTGGCGATTTATGTAATCAGTTTACATGAAGGAAGAAGAGCAATATAAGGATGTTTTTTTATATTAGGTGTCAGTGTTATCATACAAAATACTGATGGTAAGAAGCCAGGACGTTTTGCAAAAGAGAACGCCCAGGTTTATGGTCTGTTGTAATACGCTACCAAAATTGAAAACATGACTAAACACATAGGTAACTATGTTGGTTGTACTAACTAAAGATAATTGACTTCTCTTCCAATCTGTACTCCATAATGATGCTAATTTACTTTTGGTTTATTGCTCTTGTTAAAAAAAATAAACAAAACATCCAGAAATGTATTGCAGCTTTAATGACAGGTCATTCTGACCTGCACAGATTGCTATCCCTTGCAATACATAGTGCGCATATATTGCTGATAGATAGATAGATAGATAGATAGATAGATAGATAGATAGATAGATAGATAGATAGATAGATAGATAGATAGATAGATAGATAGACAGACAGACAGACAGACAGACAGACAGACAGATAGATAGATAGATCGATAGATAGATAGATAGATAGATAGATAGATAGATAGATAGATAGATAGATAGATAGATAGATAGATAGATAGATAGATAGATAGATAGATAGATAGATAGATAGATGTTACGGCTTAAATACATCGAAAGTCTATATACAGCCACAAAAAAGGTTTTATGACAGAAAGTATGTATTATAACAGTTTATTATCAGCGAACAAAAAAGTACAGAAACACAATGATGATCTGATTAAAATATATACTTTCCAGATCCACGGGGAATTTAAATCTTGTGAATAAAGGGTAATTAGATATTGAAAGATAATTTGATATTATTAACGGTACCAATGTAGGAAAATATTCAAAGGAATTATGATTACAGACAAGTTTCATTTTACAAAACAAATGTTAACTTTTTCAGGAAATATAACATGTATGTCATATTTATCTCATCAGTTATTTAAGGTGCTAAATATTGTAGTGACGATGGCGTGTAGATTGGACATCTATTAAGTGCTTCACTTTGAAGGACTCATTACAATAAGGCGCACTCAGGTAAGTGTATGTCCTTTAAAATGTCGGATTGGTTTTTATAATTAGAAACATTCTAATTCTGTAACTGACTACCTCGTCCCTACGGATGGTTCTCTAGGACAGAGTCCATTCACCTAATTTAGTAATTTTCTTTGGAAGGAGCTGCCCTGTTCTAATTGAATTATTTGTAACTGTTAATGTCAGGAGTTACTAATAATCCAGACTGTCAGCTGGCTAATTAAACAAACAAACCTCACAGTAATTACGTAATATAATTGTATTGCTTTATGATACTGAATTCATGCAAGAATATATTAATTCTCCATAGAAAAGTGACGTTATGAGATTCGAATACTGCCACAGAAGTTAATATTCAAAATTTTGTCAAATTGATAAATATCAAGCATTGTAGCATATGGTGGTGAGAAATTTTCAACAGATGAACGTTAAAACGATAATGAATTGGTTGTTGCATTATGTGTTCTTTCAGCAAACATAAATTAGCCATTTATTAGCAATATATCAGAAAATATAATACCACTTGCATCCTTGGATATGTAAATTTACAAAAAGGTACAATTTGGATAATATATTTCTGTACAAGTTCATCTTTTACTTTCATCTATCTGTACAAAGTTTAAAATAGAGCATTTTATCCAAATCTTTTGAAACTAAGAATGAGAGATCACATCCCATTTCCCTGTAACAGATGTAATATTTTCCTGCTATATTTTAAATATTGACGCAGAACATTTCTAGTTAGTTGCATTTACATTTTTTATGGATTTGGTTGATTCACTTATATTTTGTTGCTAGCTAGTTATTTTGATCATCGTCACACAAGAAAACACCTGCATGTCATTGTTGCATAATTATTCATTCAAAGAATGAACTCGATGATAAATAAAATAAAATCATAAAATCATAAATAAATAAAATAATGAAATTCTTATTGTTCCTTATACCTTTGCTTAACTTACCATCACTACATTTAAATGTTACACATGGCAGTTCTTGATTTTTCATTATGTTTTAAAACTTTGTTGTTGAGTACCTTGTCCTTCAGCATTTATGTTATAAAACAGATCGATGCTACATGAAATCTCCTCATAGAAATGATAACAACCACACCATTTGCAACAAGTGATCCAGCTGCTTACATTACTTGAACTATCTGAAACTCTTGCCATGAAAAGTTCTAAGGATACTATGTTGCCTTGGATATTTGTCTCAAATACACCAACATACCCTAGTTTTATTTCGATTAAATGTATCATTACCAAATAAGGTATATTTAGACAACGTTTTCTTTATAATTTGAATGTAAAATGAAACACGTCAACTGGATTATACCAACTACGTCATAGTTCAATAATTTAAAACGCAAACAAGTACGATACTCCATAACTATTTATTGACATCCACCCTTCCACCAACTGAACTGATTTTGCAACAATCCTATGTAACACCGTAACTATGTTGTCGTTTATCTCAAAATTCTTTTTCGACACATTCTAATTTAACGCGTTCTAAATGTATCGTATTACAGATAATGGAATGGGCTGATCCACACTTTTTATACTTTGTTCGCACTCCTTGCTTTGACCAGAATCATGTAGCTTGATCTGTCCTTAGACAGTATTAACTTTGATAAAACGTCAACCCGTAATAGCATTGCAATATTAACTTTGGTAAAAGAAAACCAACCCATCATGTAATTTTCTAGTTTTATTTGGAATGAAAAACCTACACATGTCTATAACTTTAGCCTATGTTGTTTTCGCTCAGTTTGATTTGGTGATTTACCAGTGTCACAAAGGTCAATATGGTTAAGTGCCTATCAACCACCGAGAGCAGCACTGTATTGGTCCGGCTATACATATGGTATAAAGACATCGATTGGATATTTAGTCAATGTAGAAGTTCAGCATGTGCTGATGTTAGCATCATATGCATACATTCTCAACGTATCTCAGTTTTACCAAATTTCCACAGTTTTACCAAATTTCCACTTTCGTATGCCTGCGAATAACTCAGCCAAAGACTCTTTATAATGCAAATTTGCGAATTATCACACGGCAAAAAGGTAGGGTTGAACTCAACAGAAAGTAAACCTCTCATACCAATTACATTCTCACTCTATACTTGTGAGCTGTCAAACATTAAGACAACCATTCAATAAACTAGAAACAAATTCAATTTAATTTTATTAGTTTTAGTTCAAATTGTTAAGGACGCAAGTAGCTTTAAAAACTTAGCAAAATACGTATGCAAGTCTTTACATTGCAAGTATACCAAAGTGTAACAATTCTGTGCGAAGCCTCCGAAAGATAATCGATTTGTTCTTATCAAAGGATGCGGCATGTTTTCATTTATGTACTTATTGAAATAATCATTTTCAAGTAAGTTGCAGGAAACTATCCCACGAGGAACATATCATTGAGTGCATCTGTAATGTGCTACAATTGGATGTTAAAATGTGATGATCCGCAGTTAGCTCTTTTTGAATAGAATCGTATTTCTTTCCATAACTGTTGGGTGTATTTAAAGTAAACTCTGACTTGTTTTTAAGTTAAGTAAACAGCACACTTAATGCACGTGCCGTCAGTAAGATTTGACACACATGATGCAAAAGCTGTAATGAATACCAAATTATCCGCTCATGCGCGCACATACATTTTGTCTAATCAAAAAGTTCACTTGCTCGAAATGAAATATATTACGGCTTGAGTTGTAATATATATGAACTTGACATGGAACCTAAGAAATATGTTTTATTGTTTTCTTCCATTCAACCATTGCATACAATGTGCATTATGTAGTAGTACTGTCGATACAATAGATATACCTATATGCTAAGGTAATGCTAAGAAGTAGAAGTATTTGTAATAAAAGAGGTTTAAGATCATGGAAAAGTTACTGCAGTGATATCACTAATGGCAGAACTAGTAATGCTTTGGACACGGGTCATTCGATTGTGTTGGAGGGATTGCACATAATTTTGAAATACTATGAGATGAGTACGCTAACATTTTTGTTACGGTTGACAAATTCCATCAAGGATCACAATATACGAAACAGATATGATGCAATGAAAGCACAGACAAAAGATCTGACAATACTAGTAAATTTAAAAGCTTTCTTATCGGTAAAATTAATACATTTTTCAGTTTGCAGCAAATATATATTTTTCCAATTGGCAAAATTTATTGCTTTTAAAGGCATGGTAATTGCCTGCTGGTGATATTCCTCCCTTTGTTCAATATTAAGTTTTTATCTAACTATTTGGCATGATTCTGGTGAATCCAATATCGTAGTTGGCGAATCCAAAGCTCAACAAACCTATAAACCTGTGGTGTGATTTATAACGTTTTCATTAAGTGGCCGGAATCGATCGGAAACAGCTTATTTCCTTTTGATCGAATTCTGCTTACTTACTCCAAAGTAATGTGAATCGTGTCTGGTGAAATGTTCCCGGCAGAAATGCCGAAGCATGCATTATTTAATACTCTGTATCAAGTAAATCCATCAACTTGATTTGAATATGCGGTGAAGTAATGGAATAAATTTAAATTGGAAATGATTAAATACATTAGGTAAGTTATCAAAAAAGCCTAAAACCGATAAGTTGTCACTAGCATAGTTTTCTGTACTATATTGTTTAATTTCAAGTTTAAGACATGATTTCTTAATATCACTATCAAGTTGTTCAATAAAGTGTGCCAAATAACACTGTATGCTATGGCAAATGACATACAAAAGGGAAAGGAAAATCAATTTGAACGCTGTCAATACGAGGTTCTTTTGTTTTGTACTTGAACAGCCGACATCTTTCGTTGAATACACTTTAGCGGAATGCATGCAAGATTGCGTGCACAATAAATTTTGCGGATGCCATTTACATATATTTCTTGTGACGTTGACTAGTCATGTTTGTAACCTAGATGTGGTCCAGTTTATTTATTTAAATGTCTGCTATATTTACAGCATCTAAATGAAAATACTGAAATATATTCGACAACTGAAAGCTGACAGGCAATCCCTTTGTATATTCATAATTATTATTTAACTTTTGAGAAATAATTGCGCATTATTCATCATCATTGTACAATAATAGCATCTCAAGATTTCAGCGTTGCTAATGTAAGATTTTTATACCGTCTTTAAGCATATTACTGAGATTAATGTCATAATTTAGTGTCACAGCACAAACCGTGTTTATGACATTTGGCGATGGGGTAGACGATACATATGTCAAATGTGAATTTTACTTGAGTATGTGACATTTACATTTTTTAATCAATAGCCTGACCTGCCCGGAAATTAACATGGATTAATACATTGTCGTAAATGGAAATGCTTGAGCTAATGCATACATTTGAACATTTTAGAATAAACACACTAAGAACTTTTAAATTTAAACATATTTGTCTAATGCTCTCTGCTGTGATAAATAATATCTAACTGAATCTATGGTGCCCTAATGAAAGTCATGATTTGACGCATAAGTGACATGACATTTGAAGCTATTTATTCGTTTATGTTTGCATAATTTTCACGATTGTTTAAAAGACAAAATTAACTCTTATAACCAGTGTTTTCTTTATATTGCTTGGAAGTTAACTTTAATTCCATCCTATATTAAACATTTCAGTGCACTGGACAGATCTGTTATGATAGTAATGGAGGATGCCTGAGAAAACAAAAAGTAGGTCGAGGTTACGTATGAATCTTGGAAACAAAAATGACTCACATTGTACGGGCGCAGATGATCAAATGGGTTTAGCACTTACAGGAAACAAAGGGAAACACTATCTATTCTTTATCAAACATTTTGGGACGGCAGAGCAGTCATTTCGAAAAGCAGAGCTGGTTTTGACATCTTCGCCTCAAGTAAATTTGTGAGCGATCAGTATTTTTTTTATTCTACGAAACCCACAGCAATTATATCCAATATTAATATAGATAATGATCTTGAGACTGAGCATGTCTTTGGAGCTCATGGGATCGCAGAGCAGTCATTGTTTGAACTTTCACGGCTAGACTCGTTTTCTTCGTGTAGAGCGACATCACGAGAGTCTGTAGGATACGCATGGTCTCTTCCGGACTAGATAAATAAAAAATACAATGCAAATGAACAGTTGTGGCAGCAACAAGCTGATCTTCTTCTAAAGCTCTCTAATAATGTGAAATTCTCCAAGACAAATGTTGTCTGTAACATCCTTTAACATGCTCCCTCATTAATGATAATGACCAACTCGCTCAGTCAACACAAAAGGACGAATTCCAACGCTTTACTATTAAAAGTTAAATTTTAAAATATTCGTCTAATGTTGTTTGATGTGATAACTAATATCTGATTCCAGTTTATTTTACTTACTTTGTACTGAACTATACATGTCGAATGTTTCAGTGATTACATATGCATGCCCAAGCTGCGATTTCCAAATATAAATTTTCCGTCAATTCATTAAATGGAAGAGACAAGGTGAGCAGATAATAGAAATTAAAAATCATTCATTCCTTCAACTTCATTTAGCGAAAACAACTCTATGACCATCAATATATAACTATGAAAAGATATAAATAAAAATATTCGCCTTGACATTGCCCATACAATTGTACAAAAAATACTTACTCAAATGAGGAAGCTCTCTAGTTGTAGGAGCATATGGGTGTTACAATCATTCTAAATTGTAATATATTTCATAGAGTGGGAATTCCACTGCTTGAACGTTTTCAGTTGATAATTAGTTCCTAAAATTTACAATACTACACCTGTTGTTAATCTGCCTTTCTTTCCAATTAATTTTCAAATTTTGAAGTTCTTCCAAATTTTTAATTAGCTTCCACGTCTTATTTTACAGTCATGAAGCCGTAACTGTTAGGTTGTTTCTTCGATTTTGGATCTGTTTGCATTACATTTACAATTAATATTTACGGGCCAGAAGATATATTGCAACTGAACAATATTCCTAAAAAAAACGACTAAAAAAAACGACTTTCACTGGCTTGTCTTTAATAAATACTGCAAGAATGAATTAAACGATTTTTTACATGAACTCTCCACCAGGATAATTGAATCCAACATTACAGTCGTCTTTATCTCGATCGATAATCACCAGTTTTAGAACACAGGTGCACATTATGTATAATAATCCAAACCAACATGAAGAAAACAAATATTTCACGTGCCTATAACAAACTAAAAAGAGCATCTGCGCGAACCATAAAACAATTTCTTTCCGTCCGTCTCTCTCTCTCTCTCTCTCTCTCTCTCTCTCTCTCTCTCTCTCTCTCTCTCTCTCTCTCTCTCTCTCTCTCTCTCTCTCTCTCTCTCTCTCTCTCTCTCTCGTTACATGAATGTTTCCTGTGTGTAATACTCGCAGCAGAACAACACACTTTTTGAAGTCACATTATATATTCTGTACCTAAGGATCACACAACTAAGGACAAACACACACATTTACGTCATTACAGTTTATTAAGTCCTCATAAAATAGCCCAGAATATTTTTCTCATACAATATAATTCAAAAATAACACCGTGAATATCTAAGCTGAAGATGGGTTTTTTTGTACTAAAATTCAAGGAGGTCTGTGTCGCAATAGAATATTTTATGTTATAGTAAATACCTGAATGCATATCCTGGGCTCACCATCAGTAACTTTAGAAAGAGTGGACAGTAAAGAAAGTTTTATACGTTCTTTGAAATAACAATTCCCATGTTTGATCATGATTTTAAATTATGTCTATCTCTGACCATCCACCCATGGATGCAAGAGACCAAAATTAATAGCGAAATTAAGGAACCATCAAATTCCGAAACATATCTGGCGAACAGTGCATTTTTAAATATGGTACTAACAAATCGTTTTATCACGTACATTCAATGAGGCCTACCATCGTTCATCTCTTGTATTGACGTAACCCAAGGTTTGAATCACACTGGCCACATGTCAGTCAATAACCAAAATTTTATAAATTAATTGGTCTTTATACTAATTTTGATGCAGAATGTGCTAATCTGATCACATAAATAATATTTTTTTTTAAATCTATACGTTCAATATATGTAAACAAATTTTGACCAAAAAATACCCAAAAAGGTTTTTTAAAGTTTCACAAATCCAGTTTAAACTCAGGGACTTGATTACGTCAAACAAGAATGAACAAAAAATAAAGGTGCCACAAATACGTAAGGTTTAGGCACTGGTCAATAAATTATACTAGTAACACAGGAAACATCAATTTAAGAACAGGGACATAACATTCATCTAACAAGCATCTTTGGGAATATGATCCAACCAAATATTTAGACATGAATGATAGTTAATTACGAAAGGTACTCAAACTGAACTTTCAAAATAGGGAAATCAAACAAAACTTATGTTTTGTTACTGAGAGAGAAAGCATGTTTGTATGCAGAGACGCAGGTTTTAATAAGTGAAATATGGCTAATTACAGCTGACATATATATTAACAATGTGAATATAATGTCCAACCAAATTATTTTTGCATATATTTGCTTTGTTTGGATATCGATATTAACCAATGGATTGGTTTATAAAACATATACCCCATAAAAGACATATTTCCCTCGTTTTACGTAATGAAGCCTTTCTGTGTAATGAACTTTACTTCAATCAACTATATTGAAGCATCATGGAAATGAAGCAGAACTGTACGAGGATTTCCTGGATCGTATGTACGAGCAGAACGTTTCAATAATTATAACAAATAACTAAAAGACAGCAATACTATTTAAATGCATTTTGGTTATGAATGATAGGTGTAAATGATTCATTACCTATACATATTACAGCTTTTTCTATATTCATTTTTGTTTAAAGTAAAGCAATCAATAAGAGACGTAGCAAGATAAACTTTTTTTCTGCATAAAATATGCACAGTTGTCTCATTAGCCTATGTACCCTTTCTGCTTTAGGTTTTATGGAAAAACGAACTTTTGATTAAGATACAAAAAAAAATATTTTTGTGAATTGTATGTCTCTTGGGCATCAAATACAGCTAGATAGACAGTCCTCATTCGATTGTGTGTAGTTACCCATTGGGTATGCTGACTAGTAAACTGTGTACATGTTGTCTAACGTGTTTTTAAAAAAAAAAACGAGAAATCAAATTCTGGAATAGGGACAGTTTTTTATTCAAATATAGAAACTTATTCAAAATACATGTTGTATTCAAAATTATTTCAAAATAGCACTTTATGGTACATACAGATGATTATCTTTAAGATATTAAAGGATACGTACTAGTAAAGTTAACAGGGTGAGTAAAGGTGGCGATAGCCAATAATATAGCGAAAGTATGAAAGACAATTCCAAATCATCAGTACTCTATGAAGGTGATGAACCTCTTCGGAGAAAATTTTATTGCGGGAAAAAGGGACAAAAAGCTTCTTTAGAGAGACTATAAACATCCAAAAAATTCCTGCATAGGAAGTGTGAAGTCAGATGGTGATTTTAATAATAGGACAGATCGCATTCCCAATATAACAACATAAATTGATTCTGTCTACTCACCCTATCATTATTTAGAAAATTAAAGTCACATGTCGAGTGAGGAATTGTTCAGACCGAATTATAAATTCTTTCGGGAAGTATTTTGGGCATAAATGCATTCATTCTTGTATTCCAATTGTAAACGAAAGGCCTCGATGGCATACATCGCACCATCAATTCTAATAAATAAAAGGAATGTAATATGTTATATTAGCGACTATGTAATAAATGCCCCTTTAATCTTCATAAATAAAGTTTAGGTACTTCATCGAATATTTTAGCTTTATTAGATCCACCGTAGAATTAGCTCAAACCATACAATTAATCTACATATAAGAACTAATTTTGTTTAAATTATGTTGCCTCGAAGATTCGCATTTTCAGTTTAAAATTTTAAATTTGTTATTTTTTTAAGCAGTTAGCCTTGACACTAAAAGTTTTCTTTTTCTAGCATTTTACTCGTGTCAAAAATAAACCGATCAAGCAGGAAAACCTTAACAAAAAATTATGTCACATCGCCGTAAAAAATGTCTTCGTTTTTTTTTTCAAGTAACGAGACATAAATTAAGAACAACCCTCTGATATAACCTGAAATGTTCAACATTTAGAATATCAAATCAACGTTACCACATATTCATTCAACAGACCCTTTCATCGCAACTTTTCAATGAAGTTTCTAAGAAAAGGAGAACAATATTAACGACCCTCTGCAAAAATCAAAATAGTACTTCATGAGCCGAAAATCATATCGAGACTGGAAATTTATCAAACCTTCAGTAGCTGATAACACTTAACGTGATACAGCGTGGAATGAAACATATTTTCAACCTCTAAGGCTGTCGAAAGATGCCAAGTCATACATAAGCTGTGAAAATATCAAAATATAATAGAGTGACATAAAACTGAAGAGGAGAAAAAGAAAAAACAAACATATAAATAAATATATATATATATATATATATATATATATATATATATATATATATATATATATATATATATATATATATATATATATGGTATATAGTGTGTCATAGATAACCTAAAGAATA
Organism: Potamilus streckersoni; assembly: GCA_016746295.1. Lineage (NCBI taxonomy): Eukaryota > Metazoa > Mollusca > Bivalvia > Unionida > Unionidae > Potamilus > Potamilus streckersoni. Next base: position 34,044 of record JAEAOA010000261.1, read on the forward strand.
TAAATATAATGATTAAACATTTCATACGTTTCTACAAAATCACTAGTATAGAATGTTCAAAGACATTATTCATCAAAGATTCTTCTTACATCAAACGCAAGACAAATTTATCCTTCCTATCTTAGAATGTGTAACTCCAACTTCATATCAGTGGTGCCATATGTAGCAGAGACCAGGAGACAAAGAACTTGGATTAGAAGCTACAGGTCAATACTTGTATCCGGCCGATATAATCTTGAAGAAGAAGAAGAAGAAGAAGAAGAAGAAGAAGAAGAAGAAGAAGAAGAAGAAGAAGAAGAAGAAGAAGAAGAAGAAGAAGAAGAAGAAGAAGAAGAAGAAGAAGAAAAAGAAAAAGAAGAAGAAGAAGAAGAAGAAGAAGAAGAAGAAGAAGAAGAAGAAGAAGAAGAAGAAGACTTTAATAACATCACGAGAACAATAAAATCACATTTGCCACAAAAAAGCTATATTAAAATAAAAAACCATGAAGTCTGATATTTATATCAGAGTGGGAAATTTGTTTATAACACATGTCAATGATTTTGAAACTGACAAGTATCAGTGACACATACGTAAAACGCACATTGTTTGCAAATGATCCTGAACTGTCCACATCTTAAACGTGTTTACACAATGGACTTGACAATGTAGGAACTTTCTGCACGGAGTACTAATTAAAGTTAAATGTGAATACTGTACGTGGAAACTTCTTGATGGGAATGGTTCAGTATACAGTGAATATGTTGACGTATATAAAGTCAAATCCATTTAAATATTCATGAATTGATTAAACAATTCACAAGTCATTATGTGATATTCACTGAGTCATGCTCATTTAAAGTATCGAAAAATTGTCTGAGCATATAATTTTTTGCGTGTCTTGTTAAAGAAAAATTTATTACACATAACTACTACTATCCAACCACGTATATGAGTCACCACAGCAATTGTCAAAATCATATACTGCTATAGATCTGAAGGCAGGGGATCTGCAATATTCAAGTTAAAAAATTCAAATCTGCAAATCTGTTGAGATAAAAAATGTAAGTCTTTCTATATTTTCATTAAAGATGCAAAATCGATATTTAATCTACAGAAGCTGGCATGTGATACAGAAGCTAACGTTGTGCTATGCCTTTTATTGCTATAAATCATGAGATCACTATCGCTTTAATGTTACACAAAGCTTCATAGCGCCTGTCTAACAATGGTCCCTTAACCTAAGACCAAGATGTTGTATTGCACCATGAGATATTAGATTTGATTAAAATTCAGGAATATTACAAATATTTTCCAATATAGACCAAGTGTTAAAATTCGGTAAATATTAATATTTTTGAATGTTCGTTTAAAGCTCCTTAATGTATTACTAATCTATACAGCTCCTTCAACCAATGAGCTGTTTAAAACACCAAAATGTGAGGAATCTTGTAATGCCAGATTAGCACTCTAAATCTATCCTTCAGTGGCACACTACTGTAATCACAGAAGCACTATGTAGTTTTCATAGCATTTACCATACTCGTTAGATTCTAAAACATTCTTATAAGAAATTGAACAAAGTCAATGATTTTTTTTTTCATTTCACTCCAACGTCGATAAATGACAAAAACACGTCCAATTGCCGTGTTCTGAAAATAACGAATGTTACTTTTGGACGCACTTTTGTCAACAGATCACATGGCAAATAACACAATTTTTATTCCCGTGGATCACGATAAGATATTTGCAAAGGCCAAAAGTCTTTATATAGAAAACAAATCTGAACTCATCTTGCGCATCCAAGATAGCGGCGAAGAAGGAGTGGCAAATCATTGTGAAATAGACTCATCTGTGATTCGACATTGTATTAGTCATTTGTATAATTAATTACCTTACTTATTCATCTAACTGGTACCATTTAATCACCAAGAGATTTTATTTCAATGTTTGAAACCATCAAATTTCAAAAGTTACAGAATTAAAGTATTAATTATTTGATGTTTGATGAAATCCGTTTGTGGTTTCAAGGAGATGCACTAAGCTTAATGTAGACATAAACTGATGAATGGATTTAACTGTATGAAATGAGTTAACTTTTAGGGCAGGTGTCCTTTCAGCAACAAGCCGAATATTGCTTGTTTGCATGGTCATTCGATGCAAAAGCCAAAATGTATACACCGTATACATTATATATTTTTATTTGGGTTTTCGTTTTGCTTTCTATTCAGTATATGTAATATTCCTCACTGGTTCCATGAAAATCGACGAAATGATAATGTATTGCAATAGGATGCATTAGCATATGATTGATTCAAATTAGTTACTTGATTCCCTGATTAACTGACAAACTGTTCCGTTATGTAACACGTGCTTTTTCTATATATGTAACAACCATGGAGCATAACTGTGATATATGGTTAAATTTGCCCAAAGTACAATTTAATGTACAAGACAACAGTGCAAGCAGAGTGTTATTGCATAAGTTACAAATATAACACAAATGCTTACACCACATACTAATAAACACTCACGTTATTAATAAGACATGTATAATAAGCTCATTTGCATGTTGATTTCTAGTTGTCCGAAAATGTCTTTCGGATGACATCTGGATTATAATTCATACAATCAATTTGAAAACAGCCGCAACATATTTTCGCAACATATTCCTAACAAGTCAAACTCTGGTCTACAGAAAGTCGTCAGGAACAGTTTTAGTAATTTCAATATAGATTAACCATTACTCCATTTATAATGCCAGTACTTGAAGGAAAGGGCAATACTTACATGAGAGCAAGCAAACCACTTATATGTGTTCTATTCACGTGTTTCCTCTCGAGTGAAGAAAACATATTAGAGCAACCTTATAAAATACTGATGTGTATATTTCCCTCAAACATCTTGTATACATCTTATAATTAGAATATTAAAAGTAAATTTGTATTTTCAGATTTACGTCCTTCATTTATTTACCGAAAGAAAGCTTACTTTAACTTATTAAGCTTTGGATGAATCTGGGATGCTTAAATCATGCGGTCTACTCTTTATACTATTCAAGACACCAATAAACGAATATATATGGCCTTTACTGTTACTAAATCTTTGATGAAGTATAATGCATTAGTTTTAAGTTCCCATGCACCGAGACAATCTTATTTATGTTGTGCACGAACTTCGACACAACATAAAACGTCAGCAAAGGTATACTGCATTTTCTAAAAATAGCTGCATTTGAATTAGATGCCTGGCATGCTTAAAGGAAGGAACCTTGGTTGATCACAACACATAAGACACATAGGTTTATTGCTGTATTCTATATTTTCCATGAAACTTTCTAATGAATGTAGATAACATTTTGAAAGTAATGAAAGTTATGCATTGACCAAATACTTTGAAGTCAAACTTCAACTATCTAAATTGGATACATTGGATACAGTAAAAATATTATTTTACGTCACAAATATTACATGAAATTTCTTTCTTCTGAATTTGTAAAAGGTAATCGAAAATTAATTCGGCTTGATACAATTTGTGTATCTATAGTGTGTTCTTATCAATTGTACTTTAAGATAATTGTCATTTCTAAACAACATGATTACATAGGTAACTATTGTCCATAATTTTGAATTCTAAGTAAAATTTTGATATAGCTTTTTGAGTTCGGAAATATTATTGAAAACACATCTGTACAACTAGAATGACTTAAGGTAGGTTATGTGAGAATGGATATAAATAGGGAATTGCATAAAAAAAAACTAATGCCAATCAGTATCTGAAATATATTTTTATCATATTTTACAGTTGTGTTAAGATATAATTCAAATGGAAATATTTATTTAATTTATTCTTGGAGTTAGTGCTCATTGTATTTTGTTTATTTTAGAATTATTGAGAACTCCTTCAAAGACATTCTTGACTGCATCGTTGTGGCACATCAGTACACTGAAATATATTGGAATTCATTCGGAACATTCTGTACTTTTAGACTTTGGACAACAGTTCGGCTCATTGGGGATTTAATTCAAAATACTTAAATTGTTTCGTAAATTTTTAATATGATACTTAGAGAAATGAAACTTAGTTTTTTATTCTACCTAAAAGGTTAGTTTCACGTATTTCTTTTAGGTAATTTAATACATATATTCTCGCAACTGATTACTATAGGGTTTTCATAAATCTGTAATGTAAAATCAATATATAAAACTCTCCTTACTTAATATGCTAACCAATGATTCGGGATCTCTTAGAAATGATCGTCACTCCAGTATATACTCTTCGTGACTCGGAAAAGGGAACGTGCCTATCATGGAATGTGCAGTTTGCTGATAATTTCAATTAGTATATTTTACACAATCTTGCATGTTTAACAAAACTAGTTATAGTTAAATATATGGCACCAAGGATAGATGGAGCAATACAGACTAACTTTTAATTTAACCTATGTGTGTATAAACAAAATGCAGTTACATATAAATAAATTTTCAGGTATCAATGTTTCAAATGAGTCAGTTTGAATTCTTGCCTTAAACGTCAACAAGCCTCTGATTCTTATAACCTAACTCACCCCCACGAGCACAAACTTTTATTCAAAATTCGACTTATTTTGGTACTGCATCCACCAATCAAGCCTATGGCAGTTTTACCTGAAGCGTTTGCTCCGTTTAACTTAGAACCTAGATGATACAATAGACTAACTAAACTCTCACTGGATTTGTGCCACTGTGCATGGTCTCTGATCTCATTTTTCAATCGATGCATAGTCAACCAAGGTTCATGTTTACCTCAAGCCATTGACTGTCTTACTGCTAACATGAACTACCGATAGATTGGCTAGCAGTGGCAATTTAGAAACTGTATAGATACAAAACGTCACTTGGAAAATAACATTCAAGAAGTTTTGGGACTTGAAGAAGACTAAATTTGCAGCTGAGTGAATGTTGTTATGTAAAATTGTTATATATCCGCTGTATAAAAGTAATAATAACTTCATTATCCTCTCTACGATTCAAATAACTTCTTTTTTAAGCTTTCTTCAAATCAATAGAGATACTAGCCAGTATGTTTTATAAATTATAGACGCTAATAATATAAGTATGTTAAACACAGTTTTTGTAGGTTTCGAAGTCAAATATAAACTTTAGTTTGAATGCAATAAGAACCATAGCCATGTACAAAATGACATGCAATGTATCCCATGTGTCTGATTCATACCATACACAAATGGATATAATCGTCTGCTCGATAATTACCGCTTCAAGTACTACAAGGACACATAAATATATAAAGTCTTTAAACTATCACTGAGACTTTGATTAAAGTTAATGAGACAAATTCGTAATTGGGGGAGGGAAAACGTTCGATATTGCGCAATTGAATCCATAACATTGGTCCTAAAAGGATATAGAATCCAGAATTCAGCCTTAAAATATTTATGATATCAAAACAAGGTATAAAATAAAAATGTTTGAATATTATGTACATATAAATATAGCACAAAATATGTTAATATTACAATCAAAGATCCCAGGTTAAACTTTTATGCAATATTAGATACATATGTCTCATACGTGTTTCATATCATCATATCAAATTTACATTTCTTTGATCAGTAAAACTAACATTTCCTAGGAATCATGTTTGTTTCAAATAATAAACATTTTCCATTGATTTAAATTTAAATTATCTAAGCAGCAATGAGGTCGATTTTCTTTCTTGTGTATGGTACGAAGGATAACTCCACGTCAAGTAGGGGATATTGTGTCAAGAATATGTTCTACTGCGCTTTTCATTAAAGCTCAGTTAGTTGTTTGAGCTAATCTTTCCAAATTTTGTTTTTGTGGCTCAGATACGTTGTAAACGCTTGTAAAATTATTTTTCGTTTAAATCATCTCTATAACGAATAGCACGTCACTTGCAGTCGGGTCGGACTTTGAAACTAATTTGCCATGTCAAAGCTCCTGCCGTCGTCTGTCACAACACGAATTACATATTGACATAATTATTCTATCGAGGATCAAGCCTACATTTGAAATAGCTTGCAGACGTTGCGACTATGTCTAAAAGCATAACCAAAACCAAGGGAACTTTGAAGAGGAGGATAAAGTCAAAGACGATTCCACATAGTTTCTGTTTATATAATGTTGACACCTTGGTGATTTCATAGTCTATCGGTTTATTTTAATAATGTGAGGTTAGACTATAACGAATATAAAATGGGAATTTTCTTGATAAGAAACAATGTTGTAACGTACGAACTATCAAACACGATGGATTATATAAAATTGTAGCATTAATGAAAAGTTGTAAAAAATGTATTTCTTACAAACCTGATTAGTTCGCCATTTTAAAGAACAATGAACTAAAATAAATAATTTTACGTAAGCATCTGTACTAGAGGATTTATGTAACATTTTGCCAAGCTACCAATAATATTTGCTTTAATATGTTTGTATGAAAATAAACTATGTATTGATTCAAACATTTGATATTCAAATATCCTAAAACAAGAGGTGTTTTAAACAAAGGTTAAACAAATGTTCTTTCAAATCTGAATGGCATTGCTTTTAATAATCAGCATCCACCGAAAAGCATTAGAATCTATAGAATTAATTTTTCACAAAATCCACTACTAATGGTCACAATCACATATCAGTAAAAGTCCTGTTACTTTTGTGTAAGATCTATCTTGTGAAAAACACTTAATCGTGGCCAAGAATCACTCTTAAGAGAAAAAAGTACACACATGCGTAAAGTGTCAAAACTATTGTTAAAAGTCTGTTCAAAATGCAAATGTTCTTGGACCATTTCATCGTTTCAATTCCTACATAAAAGCTAATTTTAACAGATATTGACATAGGAGAAAAATTAATTTAATTCTGGTTCTCTGAATCTGAGTTCATGTTTTGTTTTCAGTTTCGTGGCTGCGTGTAAGGTATCAAGATTGAAAGAAATGAACCGGTAGTGTGCTATGATTTACAATGATGTTTTCTTTACGCAATCAATATTATATTATAATGAATTTATTTCGAAAATCTAATTCATTTATTGTTCAAAAAGTCTAATGGAAATAGCATTAAAACATTTTACTTGCTAATTTGAATTTGAAAAAGCGCAAACACTTGCCAATTAAATATTATAATATTAGAATATTCTAAACTGCGCGATCAAATATTGCATTTTGCAACAAAATATGTGCGAGACATTAAATAGTACTACACATATATAAGGCTTAGTATACAATGTAATTTCCTCCAGGTGTTAAACTTCCACCCAAAACTCGTCGACCATATTGAACGTTTGCGTATTAGCTTATTGCCTCATTAATACATTCTTCAGTGACAGAGAGCTATAAGGCAATAAAATACTGATGCGTAACCATTAGAAAGGATAATTTGGACATAAAACCCTATGCCAGTCTTCAGCGAAGCAGACCACATAGGTTTTTAATTTCTCTATCATCTGTTACAGTTGAATTTATATACCCTTTAAGTCGTCTATCAAACTGATTGCAGAGATCAGACTAATGATTGCATTGTGTTAATTTATATTAAAAACAAATTGGTATCGTGTCAGTTTCAATTTTTTTTTCAGCTTTTATTAATTTACAGAACTCTATAATAGATATGCGAAAACAACGTGTTTTTACTTTGTTACACTAAAAGATTTATTGTCGGGGATGCACGATTTGTAAATTGCGATCTCGCACAAATACTGAGTTGATGTTATCTCTACGGTACGTACGTATGTATGTATGTATGTATGTATGTATGTATGTATGTATGTATGTATGTATGTATGTATGTATGTATGTATGTATGTATGTATGTATGTATGTATGTATGTATGTATTTGTGTGTAGATGGATGGATGGATGGATAGGTGAATGGATGGATGGATGGATGAATGGATGGATGGATGGATGGATGGATGGATGGATGGATGGATGGATGGATGGATAGTGCCAAAATGTTCACGAATCTTTTACATGCCTTTGGCTCCGCGGTTTACTTATCCACACTAGATATGACATTAACATGTACGAGAGAATCGATATCGGGATGGGGGTTCTACGCCACCTTTTGTGACCGGATAAATTTCGAGTCTTGTAAAATGTCCTGAATGATTGACAATCCGATTAACAAAGTTACTACATGTGTACTATAAATCTACTGATCGCAAACGCTGTTTCTGAACCACATGGAAAAGAATTTAAAATAGTCAGAAAATGCAGGAATGATAATATTACGTTAAGAATCTTTCAGCAAATTTAAAAACAAAAAATAGGATGAGGATGGTATCGTCTTTAATTGCGCTCCATACCATTTTCAAAAGAAAAAAAATCGGGTTGGTAGCAAAGTGGCTAATCTATCAATATATTATTTTAAATGGTTTATTACCAAAATCATTATTTTTCAAGCCGATTGTACTTCTGCCGAGACGACAATATTCAAGTTTACAAATATTAACAGTAATGTGTGATATGCACGCCCAATCTCGAGTCCCACCCATTTAAAAACATTATGTCTAATTGCTATTCCAAACACTCACGTATTGATGAGCTTTATAATGAAGGGTATCGTAAAGTCTTTTATAATAAAGGGAGTGAATACATACATACATATATATATATATATATATATATATATATATATATATATATATATATATATATATATATATATATATATATATATATATATATATATAAAGAATACAAATCATATGGCGAATAACAACCCTCTCAAGCGTACTGGATCCACCAAGGGATCACGTCTGTCAGGGATTAATTAAAATAGATGCAATAAACTGACGACGAACAGTACGAAACTAGTAACTAACTAGCCTAAGCGCTTTCGACTCTTAATGAGTCTTTTTCAAAGGCAAATACAAAACATAGTTACGACAAACAAATAAACACAAAAACGTTGCGTTTGTAAACCTCTACATTTCTATCTTCACATGTGTTAAAACTATAAATACAACCAGCTTGTGTAGACTAGTTGCGGAAACTGAAAACGTTGTATAATTCCCTAAAAGTCTACAAGCCAAAGCGACATCTATTTTTATTTTGTGTACATATGTAACGCAGATTATATCCCGGATATTTGGTTCTATACCGGTTATTCTTATAGTAAAAATTGAAGGATAAGAAGATTTAGAAAATGTTAAATTCTACTAGTGCATAGTTTTCATTTTCTAGTCTTCTTGGTTTAGACCGCTTGGTTTCAATGTTCTAAGGCGGCGTATCCAGTATGATTCCTTTTCCTTCCTGGTTTCGGAACTCCAGCTGTGGTTGTTGGCAATAGCGATAAGTATTATATCACTGAAAGTGTGGCCAGGGGAGGAGAAGTGTTCTGCGACCGGGCTTCTGTACAGCTTTTTTGTCATCCAATCAGATCTATGAAGGTTTATCCTTATGTGTAGCTTTTCAGTTTCTCCCACGTACTAATACTTCCGAACAAACCTGTAGTAGCTTACCGGAGACCAAAAAACCTAAAGGACATCCTAGTCAGGGCCAAGCTAACAACAATCGCTAGTCAAAACCAACCTAGTCAATCTGGACCCTGTGGCGATAAAAGATGCAAAACCTGTCAACATATGATAGAGACCAAGACATTCACTAGCACAGTGACTAAAGAAAAACTAAACATACATGGTCCAAACAAAACGTGCAAAACAGAGAATGTGATTTATCTCATCACATGTAAGATCTGTGGCCTTCAGTACGTGGGAGAAACTGAAAAGCTACACATAAGGATAAACCTTCATAGATCTGATTGGATGACAAAAAAGCTGTACAGAAGCCCGGTCGCAGAACACTTCTCCTCCCCTGGCCACACTTTCAGTGATATAATACTTATCGCTATTGCCAACAACCACAGCTGGAGTTCCGAAACCAGGAAGGAAAAGGAATCATACTGGATACGCCGCCTTAGAACATTGAAACCAAGCGGTCTAAACCAAGAAGACTAGAAAATGAAAACTATGCACTAGTAGAATTTAACATTTTCTAAATCTTCTTATCCTTCAATTTTTACTATAAGAATAACCGGTATAGAACCAAATATCCGGGATATAATCTGCGTTACATATGTACACAAAATAAAAATAGATGTCGCTTTGGCTTGTAGACTTTTAGGGAATTATACAACGTTTTCAGTTTCCGCAACTAGTCTACACAAGCTGGTTGTATTTATAGTTTTAACACATGTGAAGATAGAAATGTAGAGGTTTACAAACGCAACGTTTTTGTGTTTATTTGTTTGTCGTAACTATGTTTTGTATTTGCCTTTGAAAAAGACTCATTAAGAGTCGAAAGCGCTTAGGCTAGTTAGTTACTAGTTTCGTACTGTTCGTCGTCAGTTTATTGCATCTATATATATATATATATATATATATATATATATATATATATATATATATATATATATATATATATCGTATGCCTTCTTTAGTCTTTGCATCATCTTATGTCATACGACATGCGGACTACAATGTCAATGAATGAGTTTTTAAAAGATAACTATCGTCAACAGTTTCTGATCGAGTTCGTTAATATTAATGTTGCTATATTTCTTATGTGAACTAAGTTATTTCAAACAACCTAATATTAAACGATGGTAATCGCTCATGTGGTCTAGTGGTCATGTATTCACGAGGTCATGGGCCGTGTCATACCAAAGACTTACATAAATGGTACTAACAGCTGCCTCGCTTGGCGCTCAGCATTAAGAGGCTACTATTAGGACTGGTCAGCCTAGCGTTAAGATAATGTGATTGGGTGGTACATCATCATGTCTGCGGCATGATGCCCCAGTGCTAGACATCACTATAATCTGCCACACTGCAAACATCGTAGCGATATGACAAAAAAATTGCTAAACATTAAACGATGGACACGGAATATCATTCAATCTATAACTTTTTTGAAATGATTTTATTGGATATGGTACTCTTTCAATGTTAACATGCATAAATATGTCTTGCCGGAGAGAAATAATGTAAGACCATTTCTCTATTAATCCTGGAAAATACATTTTAGTCACTGTAGCGCCGCGTGGTGTGCCTGTGTGTTAACAAGGGAACACAGTGTTGTTGATGACACGGGTTGATGGGATGTGTCCACAGACCTGTGATAAACATATTATCCTTGTCCAAAGGTCCAAAATCTTCTTATGTACGATTTTTGTTCCAATGTTGTTGTTTTTGTTTCTCCAGAGCCAGTATTTAGCAGTTACTGCTTTGTCCAGTGTGTAATTTGTATCTGTATAAAATACTTCGTCACCAATGTCTGAGAAATCATTCTATACTGCGTGTTGTAGAATAAAAAGTAGTTGGTTTGTATTCTGAATTTTTCTTTTTTAATTCAAATAAACACCTTTTTTCCAGTAACATAATTAAATTGGTCTTGGGTAATATTTAATGGTGATCTTTGTTCTCTATTCATAAACCTGCCTTTGGATATTGTTCTTATCTCTAGAAGTTGTTACCACAGTATTTGTCATTTTCTCTCTTTCAATCAACTCACTGGCGTTAATTACTCCATCTAGAATATCTCTGCTTGAAACCTGAAATGTAGCATCGTTGACAGACCTGACCCAGTTCGTAAGGTCATGATGTGTTTCATTCGGATGAATATCTTGTTTTATTGTTGTTTTAGTATCGGGTGGCGTATCACGTAAATGCCTACATGTCTGATGGAAGTGTTGACGGGAGTTAAATCCCATGTATTGGTCACCAGTGATTTATTAGCTCCAAGATGTTGCCGTTGTCATCACTCTTTAAAATCACCTTCAAAAGTAGTTTTATAAGTACCTTGAACGCGTTAGATAACATACTGACAAACTGACAGCACCCAATGAGTGTTTAACGACGTTCACAAAGTTTTTAAAAAATACTTACTGGATCATCCCAATACATGCAGTTGCGTAGGAAGTGATGATACTAATTCGAATAGACTATTGTGTTTTAATCAATATTGTCTTCCTCTTGAAGATTAGCATCCCAAACTCTTGCAATATGTCTCAAAACCTTCATCATCAGTATTTAGATTTGAGAGAACAGGTTTTTTATTGGTTAATCGTATTTTCTTTATTAGTTAAAAATTTGACAAAACCCAAGTATCAGAACAGATTTTCATACACATTCGTTCGTAACCCACTTTAATTTACAAAACTAAAAACGTTGATTTTACTCTGCTTAGCTGAAATATATTGGCGTGAAGAAGACCTTCAAGGTAATGTTCCTTTTAAAATTTGGACAAAAGCCCTTAAAAATTAAATATTTGGTATAAATGAACTGACGTTTTAAAATATTTCAATATTTAAATTCACTTATGTTAAGTTATCCACTTTTAGTGTAATCTGATTAGTCAATACCTCCTTAAACAAGGGCACACAGAGCATGGTGTTTTGTATTGACAATTACCTGGAAATACCTAAATATGTATTTTTAAATACCCCAATACCATTTTAACAAATCTGTCAAGACTATGGCCACAATTCTGCTAAACACTATTTTCAAAGTAGGATTCCCATTTATAAGAATGAATTCTATTCTTCGAATCATCACTTAATTACTTACCAAGGTTTTATAATAAAATTCACTGACATGAGGAACTTAAAGGCTACTTCTGACATCAATGCTTGATCCCTTTTTCCTATGCAAACTACCATATAATAAGCAAAGATTTATCAAAATATAGTCTCGTTAGCTTTATATAAAACTGATGAATTTGAGCAAACAGCGTTATTATTTATATTTTACCATCACTCGTCGTAGTTTTATTGATACAACATGGACACTAGATTGGTCTTCATAGCTTCTATAATGTAAAAGATACCTACAAGGCGAGGACTAGAAAAACAACGAGTCTGCTTTACAAACAGTCTCCTCAACTGTTCAATTGACTATACGACTATTTTGGGGCTCGGAACTCACTCAGTTTATTCATATAGCAATTGTACCAAAACTGACTGAAACGTGCTGCTATCCAAACATTGCATTAACAAATCAGTTAGTTTATTTTCTAATCTGTTAAATTATTACACAGTTAAGTATTTTTATGATCAAAAAATGGTTGAAATTTGCCTGGTGTTTTATCTTCGATTTAATATTTGAAAATTTATTGAACTTTACCTGGTCAGGAACAAGCATTTCTGTCACCCTTTTTTTCCCCAATTATCTGATAGAGTGTGAGCACTTTTTCCAAATACTGTGGCTCATTTTAAAATAATATCATGGTGCAATATATTCCTCTTTTAAATTTATATTAAACTCCTTTCTGGTTTTGCAATATATTTTTCTCAAAACATTTTGCTTTCGAAAAATGCTGGTCGATACTATCTTTGTCATTAACTAGTCCAAAAACTTAATATTACTGTGTTCTTAGTATTAGCTCTTATTGTTTTCAGGATAGTAGAATATATCAAACTGCCCAATCATAATATTAATATATTCGTTAAAGTATTTAAATTTGATAAATATACCAAACCAGTCTGTATGCATACTGATCACTTTTATGTAAATATTGTACTTGGCTTCAATACATTATAAGAGATTTAAAACATCTTAAGTGTACTTTATTTCACAGCTGTGACGAATATACAGATACATACACATATGCACTTAGGAATCCAACACCTTAGCAGGTACTGCAACGATGCCCAAATATACAGATTAATGGAGTTCAGGCGCTCCGTAAAATACAACTTTTTACAAAGTGTATAATTGTCCATTCTATGCCTGGTTTTGTTTGGTGGGGGGGATGATTTCCTTTATGTATTTTGAACAAGCCAAACTCTTATATCATTGAATTCAGCACATAATTAAATGCCAGTCTGAATATTTTGTCATCTCCAACTCTATTTCAGGACACACGATACTAATTCAATGGAAGAACTGTGAACCAGTCTAGAATTTGGTGAAGAAATAATAGAGTATATACGGGTTTGGTGGTCCATAATTGGTTAATAATGAAAAGTAAAATTTTATTAAAAATATCTTTTGAAAGCTTGTCCTATGTGTAATTTTAAAAAAATATAGACAAATTTATATTGATGCAATTTTAGTATTTTTAAAGACTTGACTTAGGATTACTCAATAATGAAAGTAGCAATTGATTCGCTTGGTGCTGAATCAATAACATGGACTTCATACACATGTAGGTCAAGAAAATGCCACGGCTCATATGGTGTTCTCCACACAGAAGCTTTCACCAAGGATAGTTGTGCATGGAGAAATATAGGTCTGATCATCAGTACCCAGAAATTTTAAGTTATTGAATTTTAAATAGGATGGTGTTTCCATATGTTTACTATTGGAGTTGAATTAGTACCGTGACTCCTATATGCGACCTATGCCATAATATGCTGTTTCTATGGTTATCACGTGCATCCTGGGTATCATTTTGGTGGCTTTTGCATCTGACAATCATAATGGAGTCATTTTATCATGGTTTGCTTGTGATGTTAGAGACAAATTCTATACAAAACACAGATGGGAAGGGTTGTATACACTTTACAGGGTCAGTAGATAGATCAGGCTATGGGAAAGAGAGACTTGTATGGCCTGATGACAAAATTTCATGTGTTGATGCCCATATATTGGCTTTTATGGTCAAATACTATTTATAATATACAATTCCCCCAAAAAAGGGGTGGGTGAGAGATTTTAACTGTAAACAACTTATGTCAATACTGATCATTTAACTTTAGAGACACATTCAGTAGATCAAAGCAGAGGGCATTGTAAAATGCAAGGACTGTGCATAAAACTGCACATGCCACATTGCCTCAACCTGTAAAAATGTACTAAAATAGAGGGGGTTAATGGTAAGAATGTTCATATGTTGCTTGCTTTTTTTATTTTAGCCATAACACACATTAATTTACCGTTGTTATAATTCTTTTCTTGATATTTCTCATTGCAAAGAAATGCTCTTTTCTCACATTTTTTTCTCTTATATACTGTACCTGCTTATACATTTTACTCTGAAATATATATATATATATATATATATATATATATATATATATATATATATATATATATATATATATATATATATATATATATATATATATATATATATATATATTGCTTGCTTTTCAGATTTTGTACCACAGAACTGCAAGCTGAAATTGGACAAGCGATAGATTGACACAGCATAACCCGAGATGGACCGCACCATGAACCCTGCCATGGCAGTTTCTCATAAAGATTATATTCTTTGGTAAGCTGCATTTTGTCTTTAAATTCACTGATTCCACTGAGTGTTCTTGCTTTATTTTGTTTTTAACACTATCGATTTACCTAGCTGATACTCAACATGCATGTGTAATGTACTATCATCTCTCTCTCTCTCTCTCTCTCTCTCTCTCTCTCTCTCTCTCTCTCTCTCTCTCTCTCTCTCTCTCTCTCTCTCTCTCTCTCTCTCTCTCTCTCTCTCTCAATGGATATTTTCAGATCTGTTGATGTGAATATATGAAAAGAGTTTCATATCAGAAATATGGTCTCAGATTTGAAACAAAAGCTATTTATATAGGCAACATTGCTCTGCACTAACTATAAAGTGATAGAATAGAACCATTTAGTTGTAAATTAGAGCTTGCAACTTGGTAAACAAATCAAGGTATGTTACTTCACCTTTGACTGTAATTCAGTGATTGCAAGGTTTGTGTTGTTACTCCTTTTTCAATAATTTTATTATTTTATTCAGCTTTATATTGCAAAATAAGTAATTTAACACTGCTTGATGTGGAAAGTAGCCACAATAATGATGTTGAGGCTTTTTCTTAACTTATTATGAGTTTTGGGTAAATGTAGATAAACAATGTATGTATTAGACAACTTTCATATGCAATCAATTCTATTACTTAAATTTACCAAGTAGTTTATGCAGCAATAAATTATATCAGTGTTTGAATATTGCATAGAAAAATGGACTTAACCTGGCATCGCAAACTTTTCAACATATTTATTCGCCTCCTGCTTACTTCTTGACTTGGGCCAAAGCAGCTTGCACATGGGCTTACTGTCTCCAACAGTAATGTAAGCATTATATGAACTTTGCATAGCTTTTTCAAATCTGTCTATTGTTGTCCTTATGCAACAGACCTCAAGGGCTTTGTCTTTTGGGTTGATGGACATTTTTTCCCTTTGTTGTGAGAAACATAACCAGGCTTGAAGAAATGACTGTCTATTCTTTGCTTCCTTACCCTTTCCCATAGTTTTAAAGTTAAAAGTAGCAATCAGTTATTTAATCCTTCAGTATAATGAAACTTTCTTTGCCTTTTATACCTTCTTGTTAAGATTTGGGGGTGATAAATCAGATGTGTTGATAGTTTAATTAGTTTGGGACTGTTGGAATATCTTGGTGCTCATGGGTTGTGTCTTTGTTTTAGTCACAGAAGAGCAATGACCTTTTATCATTTTGACCTGTCATGTGGCACACATATTGGTTTTCTCTGAATGTGAGGAATACTGATGCATTGTATCTTATATCTGTGACAGTCAGAAAGAACAGAAATGCAATTTTGAAATTTAAAACATTTACAACTTGTCTAATAGCTAGTAAGAGACGAAAATACAATGCGTTATGTAATTTGATACCCTGTGATGCCATACTTGTTGATAGCATGTTTGTGTTTTTTTGTGTAGCATGCATCCCATAGAAAGATAATATGAAAATACAAAGGCAGAAAACAATTATTTTAATAACAAGAAAAATCCAAAAATAAGTGTGATACAACACTGCAACATGTAATGCAGATGCAATTTAGCTACATACAGTGGTATCACATAACATGCCATTGCACTCATATCTTTGCACAAGCATGGCCAAATCTTTGTTTCAATCATGCTTCAATGGCAATGAGTAAATTATATGTCTTTCTAAAAAAAATAATTTGGTTATAGGACACACGGTACTAATTCAATGGAAGAACTGTGAACCAGTCTAGAAATGGGTGAGGAAATAATAGAGTATATACGGGTTTGGTGGTCCATAATTGGTTAATAATGAAAGGTAAAATTTTATTAAAAATATCTTTTGAAAGCTTATCCTATGTGTAATTTAAAACATATAGACAAATTTCTATTGATGCAATTTTATTATTTTTATAAATTTGACTTAGGATTACTCAATAATGAAAGTAGCAATTGATTCGCTTGGTGCTAAATCAATAACATGGACTTCATGCACATGTAGGTCAAGAAAATGCCACGGCTCATATGGTGTTCTCCACATATAAGCTTTCACCAAGGATAGTTGTGCATGGAGAAATATAGGTCTGATCATCAGTACCCAGAAATTTTAAGTTATTGAATTTTAAATAGGATGATGTTTCCATATGTTTACTATGGGAGTTGAATTAGTACCGTGACTCCTTCAACTATCCTTAATCCATATGAGTATATTGCGCATGTATATTAATAGCGCGTACTTTGTTCAACAATGTATCATTGCAGACAACGGATAATCTTATAAAGTCCCAGTATTCAGTTGACTTTCATCTCTTATGAGTCGTGCAGATACCCAATGTTTTTAGTTTGACGTATTCCATTAAACCTGTCAAACTCAGAAGAAAAGTCAAATTCAGCGGGAAAAAATGTATCATTGCAATAACGTAATGAAATCAAACTAAAATAAAATAAAACTTAAAACTAACACACAAGTAATTATATTACATATGCGTAACAGTTGTCAAAAGAAAATTGAGACAAACTTCGGCTTTTTTGTTTCTAAGCATAACTCTTTGCCCGGATTTACAAATGATCATGCATACATCCTTATCATCTATAAAGAACAGGAAAGCTATTAAATGTCTTAAGTATTTCAATATGCTTATTACGTATAAACAAAATCCATGGTTTAGTTTTCGCTCGAGTCCACGATTCTTTGATGGGAGGGTCTCACCTAAATAAACCTCGGAATCAGCATGAGCAACCATGTCCTAATTTCCTTTCTATCTTGAGTTCGACAATTTATTAATTTAACTCTTCGGCAGACATTATGATCACAGCTTGCGGTACTGCAAGTCTAACCTGTGTTGAAAGTTTCTAATAAACTATCGTAATTAAAGTACTTATCGCATACAAATATATCAAACATGTATTGTACTAATTACCGATCAATCCTTGCATATGTTTATTGCCAACATGTTGTGCATTTTTGTTACCTCAATGCTCCCAGTTTCTGAAATTGCATTATGTCCACATAATATTTTCTGAATTTTTTTGACTTTCTCATTATCCATATCGGTTGTTGAATATCTAATTTGTTGTTGAATAGCTAAATCTTCCTAGTTCTCGTCAACATGAAAATTAAAAGAACTATAGTGCTCATCCTTAAACAGTTTAATTATGGCTCAAACTTATTCATCGTATTGTAAAGGTATTGATATACCCACCAACAATTAAGCTACCACAATTGAAAACACTTTCAATTGCGTACAAATTATCTATCATTATTCGTATCAATTATTCTCCATTCGGACTGGTCAATGGATATACATGCAATTCTTTGTGTCTTGAGCGTGCTTGCATTCAACAAAATTCTCTCTCTCTCTCTCTCTCTCTCTCTCTCTCTCTCTCTCTCTATATATATATATATATATATATATATATATATATATATATATATATATATATATATATATATATATATATATATATATATACCAGTCCCTTATTCAACTTTTGTAGCGAGATCATCTATTATGACTTCCACTTCTGTGTTGTTTATTTACTTACTTCCTTTGCAAAACATGTATATGCTACTTTCAAGCCCTTGTGACTGAATTTCATAGACTTTTGTGCTGACGTCAAATGTTTGACTAATCCTTGAGTATTTAAATAATCCTTCTCGTCAATCTTTATGCAATCTAATGGATGGACATCGAGCACAAATATTTTCAAGATCCATTTATTTTCGTTTTAAGTAATGCCTGAATTGTATACATTCATTTTTTCTCGAAACTCTTATGATTTTGCTGCAGTAGACTATGGTATCCCGACACATTTACGTATGAATCTGCAGCACCTTCTCGCTAATCACTTTTATTTGATTTCATATACATTTTTGTGTACACTTTCATGTATATATTTACACGACTCATGAATAATAGCAATGGCGATGTTTCTCTAAATTACATAATTTCCTTTATCCATAATGACCTTCACCGTGAAATAAAAAGCATCACTACCAGGACAGTCGTTTGATCTTTCATGAATGTTTTTCATCTTTTCATCTAGCAAGTACTGAAGGCAGGTCAACATGTACATCAAACTCGATAGAAGTCATTGATAGTATTATGTAAATAAAACACCAATGGTAAATATGTACAACTCATTGAAGAGATAGAAGTCACTCGTGAATTATTGATAAATAAATATTTGTATATGGAGGCAAAATAATTGAATGATGAATCACAGACCTAGATTATGTATGTTCAATTTGTTTAAATGGATTTTCACTGTCAAAGAGCATATTTGTATCCTTATCAGGTCTTAGTGATATATTTATTTTAAACATTTGATTAAACAAATTATTATTTTCAAAATCAGTATAGTAACCATTAAGTAAGCTAAAATTAGCATGACTCTGAATGATATTTATTTTAAACGAAACGTACTGATTATTAATAGCAATTAGGGACTATCAATACGCTTTTCTTTTCCTACCTAGATAGTCAGCTAGTAATGCCCAAATAATGTCCTTGTTGCCATTACTTAGAAGGGACATTTTCAACCTAATACAAGCAAACATCCTAATGAGATTGGGTGTAGGGTGCAGGAGGAAAGAATTACTCGATAAGAACAATACCATGACATAATAATCTTAAAGGCAAAATCATTGTTGGTGAGTTAAAACTTTGTGCTAAGACAGTTTTGTGACTATGAACCAGACGTGTTTGTTTTGCGGTAAACATTAGGAACTTAATGTAACTTGTGATAATGATTGCTGATTGTTATCATTCACAGAAACGTTTAAGAGAAATTAGAATATTGAGAGTTTGGGGCTTTTCTATAGATTCTAATAATATAAAGTAACACGAATTACATCCACTGTACTTATCAAGATCTTTATGAGAGCACCATTATTTATCAAACGTTTCATTTGATCATATGTTTTTTCATGTAATCAAATCATGGCAATAATCTTTGATGGAGCTAAACAGTATCATGATGTCAATAGTGAAATTACTCTGTTTAGATGTATTAACTTTAATCTTTCAACACATGTTTTCGATCAAGTATCAAACAGAGGAATCAATATATTCTATATACAGGTATCACCCTTAAAATTCACTCTCGAAGGCAGATTGAAATTCTTTCCAACACTGTGTCGGATATCACGATGACTGTTTGCAGTCAGCAATTTACCTGTTAAATAACTCCAACAATGTGTACGATTTAGGACAAAAGCAACAGTGGAAAGGACGAATTAGTGTTTGATCAACTTTTATCTCTTTTGTTTCTTTCTGTGCTTTTGTCTTTTAAAACTGCAATGAGACTCAATCTCAAAAAGTTACTTTGTCAAACTTCTTAGCACGTTGTGAACAAATTCAATATATAAAGCACTACTTTTGTTAGCATTTTCAGAGTACTTCACACACTTTTTTATTTCAGTGTTGGTGAAGAAAATCCGTTTTGAATCAGTCTATTTATTATGGATAAATATTAATTTTGTTAACCCGATTGTTATCTACTAAGTGTTCTGTTTAAACACAATATTTGTAAATATCGACTCTGGATTAATTCGGTCGCGACCGGTTCTAGAATTGCATATACGTATTCTACTGCAAAATAGAGAAAGAAGCAAATGCTAGTCACTATGTTAACATTAGTTTCTGCATCTAACAGGGTTTTTTTCATAGTATTGCCACTGCTCCCATTTCGACTCTGTTTTAATTATTGTTGAAAATACGTTCGCAATGAATAAATATAGCAGTTTTAAAACGAGTAACATAGAATACAGAATAGGTGCAACATATGCAAACAATGTATTATAAATTAAAAAAGTCGTGAAGGGGACTACTTGTCTAATTTATTGGTATTTAACTGCCAAACAATAAGAGCCATGCCTGGAGCTGAAGTCTCCATAGCATCCAACAACACAGACTGCCTCAGCCAGGATTCTAATCCTCATACTTCTCACAGTGCGGAGTTTTGTTTCTCTTAACAAAGCACGTGCATTTTAAAAGATATAATTAAAGAAATTCGCAAAGTACAGCACATCTTATTCATCGAGTATTCACAAAAAGAATACATCTGGAGAATAGATCATTTTATCTAAGTGAGAGAATAAACTTGAAACCATACCCTAATAATTTTATGTTCTTGGAGAATTCTTTCCTGATACCAAAACTCTTTACATGGATGTCGAAGGTAAGACGAAACACTTATACTTAAAGTGATTAAACACAATTCTGCTATTTAGTCATGCACATTCTTGATAATTAGCTCCAATTCCCTAATTTTTCAATTTTATAGTCAGCCTTTCTTCAGATATTCTGCGTTTTCTCTTTTAAGTTCAGCGCGTAGAATGTAATTAAAAATATGACATATATAAATAATTAATTAAAATAACTCATGTAATAAAAATACGTAGCTAAATAATTTTTGTAGCATACTGTGATAAAGCCAAATGTTTTGATTTTGATTATTGTTTTCGGCCAATTGCACACAATTGTTGGTTATTTTCTGCTCTGGCTGGTCAAGAGGATGCAACAATAGTCTTTATTGACGTATAAGTAAATTGATTGTTGTAACATTTCAACATAATATCCAAACAGCGGATGTATCAGTAACGCATGTCTGTATATTAGAGAAGAATAATTTTTTTTATAAAACTTTATTCACTTTTAATAGAAAATCGGCTCATCGGGGCGCATGTAGTCAGGCTTCAGAAGATGCATTTTAGTGAAGTTAAAATATGTCTAAAATATATCCCAGAGATTTACAGTTACCTTGGCCTGTCAAATAATGTCGGTTGTCTGATTGATTGATTTTTTTTATTTGTATATTCATACATGTAAGATTATTTCCTGAAACGGCAATTGATGTGAAGTGTGCTGCTTCGGTCTGATATAAGCATGATTTAAACCAGCACCTTTCTGGTAGCTAGTCTGGCACACTTACACTTGAACTACGGTGGCTTCTCGCTGATAATAATTTCAAGTTTTAGTATTGTCACAAAATACTCTATCTTATCTTATTTATAATTGTTAGAATGTTGTGATTACTAAATGACTACAGCGTTATTGTTTTGATGAACTTACTAATGAAGCAGAAATATGCACTTGGATAGAAAGATGATAACCTAAAAAAACATTGCCCTTTCACCCTTTCAGAAAGAAATGTTTCCAAACGTGCTCTACAATTATTGCACAATTGCCAAATGTATTTCTTCAAAGACCGCATTATAATGATAGTGGTAAGTATGTAGATACAAGAATCTTAAATAACGTTAGCTATCGTTCATTTCCACTACAATCCAGTTGTTAACTTTTAGAGGCGATAAATATGAGTGTCCGGAAACAACTTAAAACGTATCTAAATAAATTTTAACTTGAATAAAGTTTCATAAAATTGTATAAATTAATATTAAATCTATGTAAGTCATACATGACAAAAGGACAATAGTACTATGTTTGAAGTGATCCTGCTACAAGAAAGTTACGCTTATTAACATCTGGCATATTCAAAATTCGTATTAAAATCAAATACTCGGCCACTAGAATAAGTATAGATAAATGATTTATTGAATAATTCATAATCGATATCTACTGACAGATCAAATATGAATCAGATAAGAATGGTATACTTTAAGACTGCAGTTAAGCACTAGAAATTGCGGAGACTAGACGTGTCTGGTGAACTGGCTAAGGTCACGAAATTTTATTCCTCCCTGTCTGGAAGATTTATTACAGATCTACCATCACTGTGAGGAACCAAATGCGACGTTTATTACACTTGTAATACACAGGTATGTGTTTTGTATGTTAAGTACCAATTGCATCGTTATGAAAATAAAATGAAACAAGAAAAGAACATTCAGACAAACAAAAGAAAACTTAAGAAAATTGCAATTCAGAAGCAAATCCTGCTACGATGAAAGGAAAGTGGGATATAAACCCCATGGATAGATAGACGAATCAGCTGCATGTCAAACCGTACATTGTATCCACAAACTACAGAATGGAGGTCATATATATATATATATATATATATATATATATATATATATATATATATATATATATATATATATATATAAAGAGAGAGAGAGAGAGAGACAGACAGACAGACAGACAGACAGACAGACAGACAGAGACAGACATACAGACAGACAGACAGAGTGAGAGAAACAGAGAGTTTTGGTAATTGAATTTATAATGTTATTTTAAGTTTTCGATCATTTCTTATGTAATATCAACAAAAAATGACTTTACTAAGTATTTAATGCTTTAAGATCAATTTAGATTTTCTATTATTGCTTTACTCTCCTACTGGCACAAGACTTTTCACACTTTCGACAATATGCACATTCATATCTAATATGTTTTAAATAAAAAAACACATTCTAGGTCCATTCATAGTACCTTTAAAAACAAAACATGAGAGAGAGAGAGAAAAAGAGATATGCCCAATGAGTATATGGGTTGATTAGTATGTATTTTAGAAACTAATTTTGTAAACTGATTAATTATGCAATGACTATGGTAGTCTTACAGACATAGAATTATATGACCTGCATATTCTTTCTAGAAAGCTTAGCTTCATTGTTTTCGTTAGGATGAAGAAATTGCATGATACAATTATCGAATAATTACTCCCTTCTTTCTACTGAGAGATATCGGTACATATAACTATGTATTGGAATAGGATGGGCTGGCATTGCTTCTAGTTGCAAAACTGGTTAATCGAATAAATGTAACTAAAAATCATGCTGCGATTGTTGCAGGAGATTAAAAGAGTCTTTTTTATATGCGCTTAACACATGCAGTGCAAAAGAACAAATGAGTCAACGCTACAAACTGTCCTACGCTGCTCTTTATGATAAATAGTTTGGATTGAGTCGGGTTTACTTTCATAATTATAAAGCTTTCATACACAAGTTTACAAACAATAACTAGTCATTGAATGATTTGCGCATTCGAAAAGCACATAAAAAGTCTTTGGTTAAACGACATGTATATTAGTTTGCTTTTACCTATTAAAATGTTTAAAACAAACACAAGGTTGGAAGAGATCTAGGCAATAATTTTACTAAACAATTAGCATGCACGCATTTGTACTAAAATGCTTTTGAAAGGGACATTAATCATTGCGTGGGAAATCAAATGCATATCAATCCCATTGGCTCATTTAGGGTAGTATGCCCATGATTAAACAAGGTTCAAGCAAATATCACTTTTGGACATTCACAATTTATCGAAGGTCGGGTGTTTCAACCGAAAAAGCTCAGTTACAGTGCAAGCGATAATCCATATAAAACAATGTAAACCTTTGTCTTGTGCCATTTAATGCTTTGGTGTGGTTTAATAAATAGAACAAAATATTTCAATGGTACAAGCTTTCGTTTCAAAATTGCAGCGCAATCAAGCTACACTAAGTTCTGTATTTAGAATCTAGTACTTTATTGTAGCTAAATCACTCATGTTCTGCAGATGATATATAACAATGATTAATGTACTATAGGTAAGTTATATGTTAGTAAATTAATAATAGTTTACGTGAACATGGTTAATAACCATAACAGGTGGATTTTTTGCTGATGTTGGGCAACAACATAATTTAATACAAATTCATGTCATCCTGTTGGAGTTTTGCGACCAGGAGGAAAACCCTATAAAGATATGTGTGTGGTCTAGAGAAGTTTAGAAACTTTTGTAGAAGTAGTATGAATTTTACATCAAAACCAGAAATAATTAAGTTGAATCACAATGAGTCTTCTAGATGAATTAATTAGGCAAACCTTCAAGCCTGCGAATACTACTGGTCCATCAATTTTTCACGACTGAGATATGATGCTCACGCGTGGACAACAGACAACATGAAACTTAAATTTTGTTGGTTTTCGAAAAATAAAATGGCTTTTCATGAAGATACCATATGATCATCCCATGACCTTAAATAACTGTTGAAGAATACTCAATATTTGCAAAGTTTGAACATCACTGATAACCAATTTGGTGGTAACTCAGTACATAGTGTTATGTTTAATCATAACATAATTAATCCATAGTAACAGCATCTGCTATCTATGGACGTTATACAAATTCAGATCACTATTAACGATACGGTTTCCATGTTCACCTTAAAAAGTCTTCAAAACATAGGACCACAAACTAGTATTTTATGAAAGGGCCTTTACTACTGTTGTAATCATCAGTTAGACTCTGTTAGAAAAATGTCATTCAACACCTTTCAAAAATGACTCCGCTCTGTATGCAATTATACGATCATAGGATGCATATCCGTTTTAAAATTTGTGCTAAGACTCTCTTTTGCATAAGCCGAATAGATCTTTACTTGAAATGTAAATTTCGCGATATAAAGGCGTGAATATATATTGAATACATAGTGTCATTTAATTAGGAAATTTTAAACTAAACAATCGGCAATACTTCAAAGTGTGTTAACCAGAAACGGTGTAATTAGTATTCAAATAGTTACTGTTGATTGATAGATTATATGATAATAATTTATTCAACGATTATCTAATATCTATATTAGCGAGATATCAAGCTGAGGTCACCTCAAGCTTTCGGAAATATTTTTTATGCGCTCGAACTTGGTGTGAATTAGGAATCTTATGCCATTTATTTACTGAACGATTTCATTCACAGTAGAGACCATTATTAATACAATGGGATCGGAAATAGCGAATCACTTTCAACCAGTGCTTGCTTCTTTCTTTCAAAAATGCAACTCATGTCCTTTGAAAAATATTATATTTGTTTAATTGTTGAAAGATATGTCTATACATTAGTTTGCCACCAATGTAGACAATATTAATTAGTTGGTTGAACAGAACTGTGTACATATGAAAACACGTATATTTTTCAATCAAATATTCCGGGGACTTTAAAATAGTGTTTAACAAAAATGTTTAGAGTGTGAAAGGTCAAATAAAATTACTTTGTATGAAGTTCAGCTTCGGGACTTTGTGTTACGTGCATACACCTGTATACATATATGAATAATGTTATTACATGTCTGATAACAAGTGATATCAAAATTATTTGATAACGTCAAAATAGCACCACTTTTCTTATAGCCACTTTTTCCACCAATGACCCATAATGCACACATAAACCGATGACTATCACAATGTGCAGTCATATAAACCATTTTCTACCTAACGTTTGTTCGGAATTTATTTGGAATTTACTAACATATTTAAAATCATGGTTGCATGTTGGACTCATTCAAAACCCAAAAGCATTTTACAGGAAAACCGAAAGTTAGTGTATGTTTTTGTTATTTTCATGCGTATGTATATGTGCGTGTGTTAATTTATTATTATTGCTGCACGAAACTCTTGATATTTATATCCACTTCTCTTTTATTACATCTGCTTGCATAACTGTTTGAAAATATAATATATATTTATTTTTATTTGCCTACGAATTTGCATGCCTTTATGGATGCAAAGCTTATAGAACTTCACATAGATCTTCAGATATGTTAGAATGCTTGTCTGATTAAAAATGGAGTTATCTGATCCTCATCTTACATTTAACGGAGTTTGCTTTGCGAAAGATGAATTATCAGTACTGAATACCAAACAAAATCAACAGTTGTGTGACCTCAGTGGCGCAATCCATCAACATAGAAAGGCGTACAAGCTATAAAATGCAAGCTTCCCAAAAACATAGCTGCAATTTATAATGATCAAGTTTTACAGATACGGATATTAATTTTGACCCATTCGAACTGCACTTGTAGAAACTGTTCTGCGGGACAGCTTTAAAACATGTTTATGGGGCGATTGTTTTCAAATTGATGACACGTATAGATATTTATAGTTTTATGAAACGAATGTATTCCATTCCTAAGCTATTAACTGTTTGGTCTATTCCGACTTTTGTTATTTGTATCAGAGTATATGGGAAAAGAGCCAATTTTCGTAAGTAGCATAGATGCTATTTGGCCTGACCCAGCTCATCAAAACCTAAAAAGGACAAATTTTAAACAAACCCTAGCACCTACCCACATCAGACAAACATAAATTAATAACAACATTGAATTCAAAACCACCACGTATTTGTCTGTTTTTCAAAATCCGGGAATCATACGAATCAATATTATTCATTTTTAAA
Source organism: Potamilus streckersoni (assembly GCA_016746295.1). Lineage (NCBI taxonomy): Eukaryota > Metazoa > Mollusca > Bivalvia > Unionida > Unionidae > Potamilus > Potamilus streckersoni. Next base: position 61,355 of record JAEAOA010000261.1, read on the forward strand.
AGGAACATGACATACTAAGATGATATTAATAGTAGCTATGATTATGATTATTAAATTGTACTTATCAAAACTTTTATTGATAGATGTGTAAAATAATTATTTGCTTTGCAAAATATTTCAATTTCGGTCAATTTACGTGCCTTATTAACGTTCATAACTCATAGCTAGCCAATAAATTTAAAACTGAGTTGCTAGACTTGTTAGTTTTTTTACAGTTTAAATGAATTGCTCATGTAGCTAATATTTATTGTCATCCTTTCGAATTTTAGATCCAAATATAAATGAATGTGTGATAGGGATTTATAAATAACTAATAACTGAATTTTAAACTCAGGAAAAAACAGTATCAATCATTCGTTGGCTCCAATGCGGTAGGATTTATTTAAGAAAAAATAATTTATAACCCCAAAACTGGTGGCAAATGCAATTTAATTTCTTTCATGTGGTTTATGCAGTCAAACATGAGGAGTATTAGAATTAATAAGTGACAGGCAATTTCTCGCTAAAGTCTTTGGATCGAAAACAGGTGTGTATCACCAACAATAACATCTTGTAATAATACATTTTTAACAAATATATTTTAGTTGCATGTGGTAGAAAGTATGCATATACATTTTTAGTATCAAGTTGCTGGTCACTGTGAAAACTAAATTAAACATTGGAAGTTGTCTTGGATTCATGGTGCTTGTTCAATGTGTTTGTTTCATAAAGTTGCCTGGTAGGGTGATGGTTTGCGACACATGGATTTAAAATGATATGCTGTGTGGTTGACCTGTGTCCGATCATCAAACAACAGTACTTGTCGCTTTTTAACTGCTTGAAAATGACGCATTTCTTTAATGGAATGAAATACGTTTACCGGGTATTTACAATGAACACTATATCAGGTATAAAAACACCCCATATAAAATAAACAAATCAATAAGCTATGGCACGGTCTACGAGTAGTAAAATTACTTTTACTGTATAATTCACAGTATATGCACCCAATTGGCGATTCACAGTTCTTATTAAGTCTAATCGTGCATAACGATGACGAATGTATTACTAAATACAGGGTGTATGGCTTCATTCAAAAAATATTGGGTTATAGACTATATCAGCTGTCAAAACTTTAATTAACTAATTTAGGAACCCTATCGATGCTGATGTATATGTGGTTATTTTATTAAAATGTTCACAAATCGATTGGATATTACCAATATGTATTCATAATTTTGGCACAGACATCAGGTGTTCCCTTTAATAAATATAATCCGTATAATAAAGAAAAGATAAATGAACCATGTTTACTTTTGGATAAAATGTTAAGTAATCATGAATTAAATCAATACTTAAGCCTAAACATATTCTATAACTGAACAATAGGTGTTTGTTGTTGGGCTTAACGCCATTTTTACGGACAGCGCTTTAGACCACTCGGCCACTCGAGGCCCCCTGTACAATAGGTGTAAACAGTAGATAGTCGTCATCATATCTGATGATAATCGTATCAAATCAAAATAATGTGACCACAAATTGGACAATGTAGTATTTGAACAGTTATGCGACAAGTGTTTAACTACAGACAATGAAACCAATAACTAGTCAATACATTTATAGCCGCCGATTTAGGTAATACAAAGCATGCATTCTCCATACACCATCATTGCAGCATGCAAGCTAACCATACCGGTTTGGTTGTATTGTTCTACTAAGAAGTTATCATTCATCAGCATAGTAATGATTGCCATTACAATTGTAACCGTCTCGGAAATTGCAGCAAGGACTGCCATAATCGCCATTATAGAATTCCTGCTTTCAGCTTTTTAGTCTTCACAAGATTTTGAAAGTGTGTCCTTAATATCTGAAATCTTTTAAATAAAGTTCATAAAATCAAGAAACGTTACCTAATAACCAACAACGTGCTACAGATACTTTGAGGTGCATTGGCTAACATTATTTGCTCTCAAGAGATACAAACAATATAAACGGCTTGTCTGTCACAATTTTTAGAGATGCATTTAGTGATTGTACCAGAAATTTTTAAAGAGTACGTATTTTAGTGGATAACGTTTGACGTTGGTATCAGATATTCATTTAATCGTAAAAGCCCACCAAATCAAACTACCTATCATTCAAACGGATACATTTCAACATGATCTCAATACAAAATAATGAAACTTTTTTTGTCCATTTTATGTAATATTAACAGGTCAGTCTCATTTGTTGTGTATTACATAACATATAAAGCCCTTAAGATAGATATATTTACATTCATAATAAATGTCAGCGGTAATTTGAGGGGTGTGCTTTTAATCTTTTTATATAAACAAAATTTGCTATAATTTTAATTGTTGTTGTTGAAGTCCGTGATTAAAACCATTTCATCGAGGAAAACCTTTAAGAAAAGCACGAACCAGAAGGACTATGACGCGTCAATGAAAATTGAGAGAATCTTGATTATAACCAGATAATGTCTTTAGAAATTTCATTTGTAATGCAGAGTAATTAGCAGGGCTCTACCATGATACTTTAATTCATTTTGTTATTAATGAGCTGTATAAAGTTGTCATGTTTAGACTTTAGTGCTATACAAACTTTGCCAATAATGGTTCACTTAAAATATCATTAGGTAGTGATAATTGGCGAGTGATATATTATATTCCAATAATGATGCAGCTATATCAGTTGTATGAGATTGGCAAATGGAATTAAGAAAAATGAACAATAGTCATCAGGATCAGGACTAAAGCTACCCCAAACCACACCCACCGCCAATGATATGACGTTAAAAAGCAATAAGATATATATAATTTTCAAGGGAGCGGAGACTGTATATAGACTTTAGTCAACTACCACTTAGCCGTACAAACTAAATGCAAGTTGTAAATATAGACATTGCCATTTTCGCAAAATAACTTATTTCATGATGATCAGCTCTAAAATAAACTTAACATTTTTTTTCTCGAAAGAATTATAGTTTGCTAAACATTTATAGTAAGCATGCATGCATATTGTAAGCATGCACCTATTTGTCCTAACTCATCGATACAAAAATATTTTTAGCCATTAATTAAAATGTTATCATAAGCATGATTTGAAACAGCTCCGTTCAATCTTTAATGCAAGGTATAATGGTTGCAAATTGCATATAGGTGACTTTTCAATCAAATGCAGGTATGACACTCATTCTAAAACCACTGTATCTGGTGTTAAAAACGTTTCCAAGCTTTTTTCATCGATTTCTTTTTAGGAACATGAATCGACAAACTTTGATTACTCCGATTAAACAAGGTAAAATCACTAAATCAAAATTCCTATATCCTCGTAATGTTTGCTGCAAATATTTACATAAAAGATAGAATAATATTATAAATAAAACGCAGGGTTTACCATTTTTATTGTGTACACCTATGGGACTTCTAATTATAAAAACTACAATAGGCCTTGAAACAAAATTTTAAAAGGATTTATCTCTGAATGCTCACACTTCTTTCCTTGTGGGTATTTTTTCAAATGTGTGAAAAGAAATTTTCTATGAAAAGTCATTCATCTTGTTTTGAATTAGGGTTCCTATTTCATCTATTCCAATATCCAGGCTTTTATTCGTTCCGCTCACAGGCCTGAATCTTTTTTTGGAAGACTATCTTGTACTCCTCAAGAATTACACCGTACCGATGGCTTCTGTGCCTATTTTAAAGATTAGAAGTAATCTTTTCCTGAAATCGATATTCCAAATAATCCATGTCTGCAAAATGTTTGCAGTGCAATTGTTGTATTTGTTGGTATTACCCATTTGTATATTCGTCCTAACTGCCCATATGGATCAAATCATTTTTAGAGTTTCATTATTTCATTTGTTTATTTTTAAAAAAAAGACAAAAATGTTGTCTAAAATTAAAATATTGAGATTGAATATAGATTTATTATGTCCTGTGATGAAGTTGTAGCAAGTTAAACATTTTCTTGCTTGTGACGGCAGAGGTAGACGGAACAATGCCAACCACCACCTTCACTTGTGGAGGTCATATCTTCATCTCCGTCCCTTCCAGTGGATATAATGTTACCATGGATTTCAGGGCATTTAAATTAAAAGGTGATGTCAATATTGCATGTATCCGAGAGAGATTCAGAAGCTAGAGTGAAAGAAGTGTTTTTGTTGCTGAGTGTTTGTATGTGTTTTGTCTTGTTAGGCAAAAGGGAAAACTCGCAGGTGTTAGTAGTTGTGTTTGTTTTCAATTGTATGAGTTGGTTTCGTTATGTTAACTGAGAAGTGGTAAACTTTGTCTACCTTCCATTTTTTGGTTAGTAAGTGAGTGTATGAAATGTATATTTAAAACTCTGCTTATTATGTCAAGCAAGTTATCCTACAAATCTTTAGCGTTTACTATAAACCATATCTTGATCTACATATATGTGTATGTGAACTGCATTGACTTTATTGTAGTAAACGTTGGAAAGGACCATATTTTGATATGATTTTGTTGCGAATTTAATAAATTGTAACGTGTACAACTCCTAAGGCATTACAGTCTTGTTTTATATGCTTCAGAATCATTCAGGTTTGGTTCGTTCTTTTATTTTCTATCAATTTGCTTCTGCCTTTGCATAACTGGTGTCGAAACCTTACGCTTATCCTTAGTTGTAATATTCGCTCCTAGATGGTTACAAGAGTAGTTGTCTGTTATACAACTGGTATAGTTATCTGCATGCATCATTTTAGTTCTTTTCCAAATTAATCATTTTATTATCCTTTATATTAGTTTTATTTACTTTTGTACAGAGTTCATCAATTGATATTATAAAAGTAGGACTGGTAAGAAACATCCCTGTCTTGCTGATTATTCAATATTAAATTTTCTCCATATTTACTAAATTTCCTTGTACTCAAACATTTTGATTTTATGCAATACTTTTATTCAATTTGCAGAAGTTGTTTCCAAATTATATTTCTTGAGTATCAAATAAATATAACTGTTCTATCCTATCCAAAGCTTTCTCTTTATATGAGCATTATGGTGGCCTAGTTAGAACGTCCGCCTCTAATGAGAGATTACAGGTTCAAACCCTAGACGAATCATATCAAATACTTACAAAATTGCTGCTTGCAGCTCCCTCTACCTCAATAGGCTCTCACCATTAAAAGGTTAGCGTTAGGAATGGTCGGCCTGGTGTGAAGATAATGTGACTGGGTGGGAGGCTACATGTATCTGTGGTATGACGCCCCAGTGCTGAACATCATTATAAACTGTTACACTGTAGAAATCGTAGCCAAATCACTGACAAATTATTTAAGCTACGTTAAAAAATCAAAACCCAAAACACACACACGCACTTTATTATATAATATTATTTCCCCTTTTCTCACTCTAGTGTGAATATTGTAGTCTATTGATGATTGCATTGTCCAGACTTTGTTTTTAATATTTCTTCCTTCTTTTTTAGAAATACGTTTGTTTGACTTTATTATTTTCCCATTGACTTAATTTCGGTTTCCTAGGACATTGTTTTTACCTAAGTTTAAGTTCTTTATATTTTCATTTATGAATTATTATAATTACCCCTTCTGTCACATGTTTGGTTATTTCGTTTCCATAGAAGATATTACTGCATAATAATACTAATACTGAAGTTCTTTGAATGTTTGTCACTAAAACAACAGACCCCGGTTATTTTCTTTCGTTGGTCGTCTTACTGCTATTACAATGTCCTGGTGTGTTGTAAAATTATCATAGTATATTTGAGATTCTTCGCTTTTCAGTATAAAATTCATCATTTGCGATATGTCGTAGGTTCTATCTCCGGCCGAGACATACCAACGACTTATAAAAATGGTACTAACAGCTGCCTCGCTTGGCGCTCAGCATTAAATGTTCGTGTTAGGAATGGTCGGCCTGGTTCAGGATAATGTGACTCGTTGGGGCATCAAGCTAAATGTCTGTGGCATGATGTCCCAGTGCTAGACATCAGTATAAACTGCAACACTGCAGTCATCGTAAAGATAAGACTGAAAATTGTTAAAACTACGTTAAAAATCCAAATCACACACACACACACAAACACACACACGATAGGTATCTTTTTATTTTTGTTCAATATTCTGTTTCCGTCTAATCTTTATATACATTTATAATTTTTCTTCAGCGATTCCAAACTCCTTTCTTGTAATCTCCTAAGTTCTTCCCGTCTGCTTTTGTGTATAATGACCTAATTGTTCTGAATCTTGTTTCAACTTGTATTATTGAATTCACTTTTATATTTTTCATTCACTAAGTCTTTAGATATTAGTTGATTTCTCACTATTTTAGTTATATCTAATCCTTTCCCTATTACTTCTCCCTTGGTTGCATTTCGAAGGAATGAGTTTTTCTTACTTATGTATTCATGTAACATATTTGTGACTTTTAACCTTCTAAATTTTTATTATGTTATTGTTATTTATTTTCCATAAACTAGATTCCATTTGTACATATTTTTAATGGAGTTAATTCCTATTTCGGGTACATATAATTAATATAGTCAACTTCTTTGATTGCTTATTTATGTGCCTGAATATTCTGTTTACATTTTTTCAACTCCTATAGTCTTAAACTAAGTAACAGAAAAAGCAAAACTCTCAAGTTTAGCAAAAATTCACAAAATAATTATTTCCACCTACAATAAAAAGTGGAAAAAAAATTATAGAAAACTTGCAGACTTTTAAATTAAATCCAAAATAATCATAAAACTTCTATCACAAATCCAAAGGTAGAGAGTGTTTTGAATGACTTTTTTCCTCTATAAGTCTTGATTGATTTGTTTAATAAGTGAATAACTCCAGCTAACCCTGCACTTCTGTCAACATTTGTGTTTCTATTCTGAGGTATGATGGCCTGCCATTACACAATTTCCCACTTGGAAATTTGAGTATATTACTAAATTATTTATCAATTCAATTTTATTTCTGCTGCATTGAGCTTATATATATATATATATATATATATATATATATATATATATATATATATATATATATATATATATATATATATATATATATATATAATTATATATATATATATATATATATATATATATATATATATATATATATATATATGCGATAAATTTACGACGAACAGTGCGAAACTAGTAACTTACTAGCCTGAGCGCATTCGACTCTATATGAGTCTTTTCCAAAGGCAAATACAAAACATATAAACAAACAAATAAACACAAGAACGTTGTGTTTGTAAAACTCTACATGGCTGCCACTACATGAGTTAAACCTAAATATACATCGTTTCAACCAGCCTGTATAGACTTGTTGGGGATCCTGAAACATGTTTATAATTCCCTTAAACTCTGAGCCAACGCGACATCTATCACTTTGTGTACATTTATGTAACGCAGATTATATCCCGGATATTTGTGTTATAACGTTTTTGTTACTTATGTTTGCCTGGATATTTGTGTGACAACGTTTTTGTGTTTATTTTGTTTGTTTTGTATATGTTTGTCGTCAGTTTAATGAAATCTCTCTTAATCAGTCCATGACACAAATGATCCCTTGCTAGGTCCAGTGCGTTTGAAAGGGTCGTTATTCGCCATATGATTTGTATTATATATATATATATATATATATATATATATATATATATATATATATATATATATATATATATATATATATATATATATATATATAAAGGTTGTTTTGCTTTTATTATTGTAGATAAACCGCTTTATATTCGCTGTTATTATTTTGGTCATACCACCAAACTCATTTAATTTAATGTTTGTTTGATTAGTGGATTATAATGCGTTCGTTGCAATGGTCGTAATTTTTTGTTATATAGGGTTGTTTCTTTAATTTATCATTTATTTTTCCATTCTTCTTGATAGTTATAACAGTGAGTTTGTATCTCTCTATGATATCTATCATATTTTATTTCTACATCGTCTGTGAAACGTACCCATTAGAATGGGTAGCAGCAGGCAGTAGGTGGCTTTCTAATCCGCTCATATAGATATCTGCATAGGGGGCAGTGGCATCTTAGTCCCCACGGCCATTGACTTTGTTTGGCGGTAGTTCTTGCCCTAAAATTCGAAATTATGTTTGACTTTACGAACTAGCTCCAGAAGTCTAACCATCAATTCTCTGAGAAGTTTCTTTTTTTTTCTCTTTTCAGGTATCTGTACATCCAAGTATTTCCAATCATCCGGAATATTTTAGCCTGAACATAAATGAAAGTTTAATTAACAGTTGTAGATGGCGCTAAGATTTCATAGTGACCAAAGCATTTAATCAACGGAATGTGTCTTTAATATGCGCAATATGATAAGTAATAATAATCATAACTTGTCGCTGACTGTTTACAAATCATGTTTCTGGAACAATCGTTCTAGAACGGTTACGTCATATTTATGACATGCAAATATTGCAAATGGGAACCGCGCTACGTCATATTTACGACACGTAAATATTGCACAATAGTACATTACTTATAGGTTACTGCATTTCTATGGGAAATTATTAACGCATTTTTGGATGAATATACTACCTTGGGATTGTAGTATATCCATCCGACAAAACGAGTTGATATTTTCATATAGAAATGCAATAAACTTTTCATTATATGCTCATTTTCTTATTCTACCAATGGCTTAATTATATAAACAAAAATACAGTACAAAAATCAATGTAACTGAATTTATGCTGTATTCCAAATTAAATACACAAGGGCAGGCAGATTCAACAGAAAACAACAAAAAAATTACTAATGCAACGTAACTCCGACCGGATAAATTTTAACTTAGTAACGTGCTAGACATCACTTTAGAAAGATAATTGCGATTTGGTCTACTTAAAATTGAAATTTTTCATATTGGGAATTAATGCGCATTGCAGAAACATTTTTATTTAATCTGGAATAAATAAATTTTGGTAATTTTGTCGATTCTGATAAATTTTGTAAGAATGAAAAGTTTTCATTATAGAAGACTATTGACAGGCACACACTACAGGTTTTAAATTCTTAATGATGATAAAACTGAAAATTAACAGTGAAAACCTTTGTAGTCTGCGCCATTTCGGCTTTCACCGAGTCTTTGTCATAGGTACCATAATAAAAGAGAGACCAACGCAAACAAAATAAACACGAACGTAAACGTTGAATATTAACAACATTTAATAACATTTTTTTAAGATTGTGAATGTCGCTCTATGTTGGTTTGTCGCTTTTGACCTACAAAAGAAGTAGCAAAAGTGCCACATATTCCTGTAATATAAAGTGATTTAACTTGAGATTATATCTCGATACACTTGTCTCGTTTTTAGAATGACGGTAACAATAATATTAATACCAAAAAAGACTACAAAGACGTAGCACTCTTATATTTCAGGTTATCAGGTCTCCATGTTCAAATGTAAATTTTTTTTGCTGTTAACACAGATAAGTTTGTCTTAGATCGTAATGATTATAATGCATGTACGTGTATCTAGTATACTTCGTTTAAAATCATCAGACGGTCACTCGTCGAAAGCACATAAATTCCTTTGTGCGAAATCACTCATTTCATTAAGTGTGCTGATTTATGTACGCAGTCACTACGCTCCAATTTATATGTTGGTTCCTTATTTATTAAAGGGATAACGATGTGTTACACTGCCATGCATGTTTAATGTGCATTTACATATATTACTCGCCTCCCTGAACGTGCTTCGCTCAGACTGGTATCATTTCATACTGAGCATAAGGTAGTGTTCCCTTACCAGCACCAATAACGGAGAACTGTGCTAGTCGCCGTTAAGGCTTTTTGTATAAACATCTTTGTTCAAAGGGTGGGGAAAGTATAAATAGTGGTTCAGTCAGTCCAGATTTTAATAGAAGTGACTGTCGTTTAGCAGACGTCTTTTCCCCTGATATAAAGTTTATAAGAAGAATCAATATTCGCAAATTCATCTAAATGGACATATGTCAGCCTTCAGACAATGATCAATACTTGCAAACATAAATCAGTTAAAATAATTTCTGAAATAATTAATTTCATAGCAGTGTAAATTTATTGGCTTCCAAAACATATGTATTTTTCTGAGCTTGTCAGTACTTTGGTTTGTCGCAATGTGTAGTCATAAAGAAATTCAGAGTGGCATAATATTATTCCTTCAATGAATGTAGATAGATATAGTTAATTTGATCAATATTGGTTAATTTCCTGCAATAACAGTTAGACATGTATACAGCTAAAGTGGTTTTATTATAGTGAAGTGTTCCTCAGCTTGTAATAGAAAGAAATGTCACTCCAGTTGATGCAATCAGAGAGGATTGTCTAGACAAGCACGTCTTGATTCATGTAACAAAAATCAGGTTTTACCATTATAAAACTTAAATCGACTCCAGATTTTACTCCTAAATATTATGTCCAGTCAAACTGCTGCATTTGTAAATTGCTAATAGCATTTACATGTCTGAAGAACAGCTAGCTCTTATTCGAAGTGTTACAGTTAAGCTTCATGACGAGAGACCAGGTAACCATGATTAGATTTTCATTATACGTCATATGTACCCTTATCAATGTCGTGATCATCATTATTTTGTTATTTTGATAATTATCTATGCAACAACGACCGTCATCACACCCTCATCGCAATTACTGTATCTGCCTTCTTTATCTTCGCCAGATACTTGAGTCTGTTCCATAAAATATGTTTGCATACAAATGCAACGAATAGCACAATATCTTGACACACGGAAATGTATGTACATGTACAGATGCTTTTTTGATAATCATCATCAAACTTTAGATTAAAAAATCAATGAAATTTAGAATAAATTATACCATCACTGAATCAGCTGCATTTATTGAAAGGCATCATTAATGATAGGTTTGAATGATATAATCATCATGTCGGTTACGGTTTATCTTGAAGTTCTCCATGGGTACACCATCATTATCAAAATAGCACATGCATTAAGTAATCGATATTTTATGTTTGATCAGATATTTGTTAGCAAACGTTACTCAAGCAATAGCAGGCACTAGCGAACCATTTGGTTTGCACTTCCAAAAGTAAATGATGTCGCTTGTATTGAAAATTATAGGCCATTATTTCGACGATAACGACCAGCTTTCTTTTACTTCCATCACAAAACCGCTTAATAGCTGGCAAATATTGACTGAAGTATAATTCCTATATGGCCAGTTCAATTCAGGTAAATTTAATTCAGCTCATTTATTTAGTCTTATCAACGTATATTGTATATGGCACAAGAGATCTTGCAATACAAACTAATGATTTATTAAATTTATCACCTGGAAAGACCAACGCACAAAATAGTACAACTCACATGAAGGTAGCAGTGTGCTAAAGCGTAACCAAAACAAAATACTAATTATGTCTACCTATCCAATATCAAGTCTTAGTGGTATTTAACAAAGTGAATTTTGATAGTTCTTTTAAAGATCTGTCAATGTGGTGCAATGCCAATATATAACTTGCCACCTCCACGCATGTTTCGGTCACTTCACCCTCACCCAAACCTTCCTAGAATGTACCTTGCAAATACAACAAAATATGCAATCTCAACAAGCTCATATAACCTATAAATCTGCATCAACATACCCAAATATCAAACATATATTTGGTATCACAAAGAATTTTGTGGGAATAGACAAAAACTCAATTATGTTTTCAGACGTCAAAAAATATTGATGTACAATTTAGACGGCTACGAAATTCAGGGAATAAAATTTGTATACGATACTTTATATAATCACGCAGAGTTTCATGTAGAAAAGATCAATTTCTCATTAGCAACAAGAGATCTAACCGTTAACCAAGCTTAGAAACGAATATCATTACTTGGCTGTTTAAACTTGTGGATAGCATTTCGTTCTCCATTAGCGAAATATATTATACACTTTGTCAGTGGCAAGAAATAAGTGTTGAATTTTCATTATTTTCTGTCAATTCATTATGTTCACGATTATAACAAATGAATAAAAGTAACATACGAATCTTGATACCATTTTCAAGGTTTCACTTGTATCTTTCCGAATTTTGTAAATCCTGAAGAAAACAGTTATTTTATCAGACGCGATATCCCTGTTCTTTTTCTGATACTGTTCATGTGTTGTAAATTTTGCAACTTAAGTGTAATAGTTTTGGTTTGATCTTTGTCTTGCATAGCGCAAATATCCGCACTTCATATAAAACAAATAATCTGCTTTTTATCATGTCAGGATTATTTACATACCCATACATTTACTTCTAGTTCGCAATATTTTTGTTCTAATGTAAATATAAATTAAGTGTCATGTGTGTCGTTAGAGTGATGGATAATTGTTTATATAGTGTTCATCTTGTACATGTTTTTATATTGTTATAACGTTCATGAATTACATAATGACTGTTGTGGCAGATATTGTTACGACTATATGGTTTTAAATTAAGTAACAAAATAGACATCAAACCAACAAGTTGTGTAAAATTCAACTAATAATATTTTTCCAAGAACACAACGTGATAATTTGAAAAGAACCTACAGTACTATGAATTCAATCCCAGCTAGTCCGAAAAGATATGCACAAGTCCGAATATATGAAATCCCAGTGGAATTCCAAAAGTGTATGTATTGATGTAACTGTAGTCTCAAACGTTCTAGTATGACAATGCCCTGGAGTGTGTTGATTTGCTAACATCCTTTTGAAGTATTACAATAACATAACATAACATACCATTGTATAAATTCACTATAATTCCGAAACTGATGTTTCAATATAGAAATAGTATCGAGCACTTTGTAATTCCAGCGAATAATAATTTCAATAAATAAACCCACCAAAATTTAAAAATGAACACATCAATAGACTGATCCTGCTTCAGATATTAATGTAAGAATGAGTAATTTTTAGAGTAAACAACATTATTGAAAAAAAAGCTTTATTCCGATAAAACAGCCAGAATGTAGGTCAGTTCCCCTCGTAAAACTTTAAAAATTGTCAACAAGTTTAGCGGTTTCCAAGCAGAAAACCGTCTCCAATCTCCAAGACTTAAATTTAAAAAGAAAACATGACAAGATTACAATACCAATGTTATCAGCGACAGTAAACGACAGTCATAATCTTTTTCTAAATCATTAAATCATTAAGAAAACATGCATGTTGGACTGATATCGAAAGCATTGATGAAAAAAGGGTGAACCTGACGTCAGTATCAGAATTTTTGAGCCAGGATGATACACAGTTATAAGTTCGTAATGATTCAATCTTTACATACATATATATATATATATATATATATATATATATATATATATATATATATATATAGATATATTTATATATATATATATATATAGATATATATATATACAGATAGAGGATTTATTTCACTAGCAGGAAAATATACTTTTATCCAATTTCGTACTAACTAGCTTTATTAGCCGATTCACAAAATCAAAATTCATAAATCATATAAGCCTGAAAGGGACTTTTTAGTTCTACATGAGAGCCAACCTGTCTAGCTACTACGCATTGTCGTGGCTAGTTGGTATATTTATAATACGTTCGTCTCGAAAAGGACCCATTACTTATGAGGACATAAAACCAACCATCTAGATCATAGTGATCATATAGATAAATTAATCCATATTAAATAAAACAAGCAAATAATCATATTTGCTGCATTTATTGTTTTCTTGTTGAATTGTTGGGACTCCGAATGGCCGAGTGGTCTTAAGCACTCACCGATAGATATCACTGCCATCTCACCTCTGTCTGCGTTGGTTAAAGTCTTGGATTTGGTCAATGTGGGTATCTGAGAAAGCTTGCCAGTAGCTTCTCGTGAGTCAGTGGTTCTTTCCTGGGTTTTCAGTGGTTCTTCATTCACCATTAATACTGGCCGCCATGTATAGCTTATCCTGTGCTGAAAAATGGCGTTCAACCCTATATCAACAATTACTTTTTGAATTTATCTGTGATTCAGTAGAACATGTTAACTTTAATGCTGAAATACTTACAATGCCTGGTTACTCTACACTACTCAACTCCAAAAAGGAATGGCGGTCAAACGTATTGATCAACTGGAGCATCTTCAACTATTTTGTGAGATTTAACCTCAGATATGCCGCCCTGGCAGCCATGTTGAATTTCTTTAAAAAGTGAACATATCATTTGACGGAACTACCTCTTGAAAACTAACGCACGAATTCATTTATAAAAGTGTTGAATAAAACTTTAAAAGCAAATTTAAGTTAACAATATATAAATCTAGGATTGAATATGTTTATTTTGGGTACTATTTAGTCGATATACGTTCGGAATTCAGATTGTAGGATACATACAACTTTGTTGCAGCAGGGTTGTACACTGTTTGTTTCTGTTCTACTTTAAAATAACAAGGAAATTAGTCCGCACTATAAAGTTCAGGTTTTAGAATCGTTCGTTATCAAACCTGTTGGTTCGTACTAAAATACTAAAACACCAGGTTTATTGCTAATGCCAGGAACAAATGATCAAGTTCAGTGCGGTTCAACTCCATATTAATGTGTGTGTGTGTGCTTATATATATATATATATATATATATATATATATATATATATATATATATATATATATATATATATGTATGTATATATATATATATATATATATATATATATATATAAGTATTCTCTAGGAACGAATATAATCTGTACAACTACCGAACCTATGTCAGGCTTTTTTAGTAAGGGGAGCCACCAAAGGGGCTATGATAAACGATTCGTCTGCAGATAACCGATGCTGCATCATGCTATATGTGATTTATCTGTAACGAAATAACTTTACAGGCACATTGCATAGTTTTCTTTTACTCTTTGACACGTTGCCAACCCCAGAAAATAAAAACGAAAAGCAAAGCCTAAACATGTACCGATGAAATAAATGCTATTGATTTTGAGATGTTAAAATATTTGAAGATTCCATTTTAACTTTGACGTGATGGAATGTCAACGCCAATACAAAGAGTAATAAAATGGTTCTTACATAGACATTCCCTTAGGAGTATCTGCCAGTTTAAATGAAAATATGTATGGTGTGCGTGTGTAAGGTGATGTGCTATGACACCACTTTTTGTTTTGTTTTCGCGGCAGCTAAATTGAATATTAATAGCTTTAACTTTCCGGTTTACTCCATGAAACTTTTAAAACTAGTTTTTGTTTTAGTTTACCTCAAGAAATGGGCATTATCACTGATGCTAATTGAACGATGCTGTTATCTGTTGCCAGCTGAACGTTCATAAATGAAATTTACGTGTATATATCACATCTTTTTATAGACTATAGAGTTTGGGCCATTTATGAACCTAATAGTCGCGCCTAAATGTCTCATATGGACCGATATTGGAATGTTGTATACCTATACTGGTTTGACTGACGATTCCATAAAATGCCATATTGCTATACGGGGGTGATTGATGATAACATACACTGTCATATTCCTATATTGGGGTGACTGACAATTCCATTCACTGCAATATACCTCTATTGGGGTGACTGACGATTATATACACTGCAATGTACCCATATGGGGGTGACTGTCGATTCCATACACTGCAATATACCTATATTGGGGTGACTGATGATTCCGTACACTGCAATATACCTATATTGGGGTGATTGACGATTCCATACTCTGCAATATACCTATATTGGGGTGACTGACGATTCCATATATGCTAGTGTAGACAATAGCATTTAGTGGTTATGTTTATTTTTTCTTTCGAAAGTATTGCATGCACCAAAAAAAAACAAATGCATAAAGCGACTGTATTTTATCCAAACCTTAGTAATGGTGAATGATGACAAAAATATGAGAGTATTCTGCTTCTTACAGTCCTTACTTTTTTTCCAATTTTCTCTATACTTTATTTAAGTTATTATCTTGAACATTTTTCCACTGTTAACATTGCATTATAAAACTCAGAGATTTTATCTTTGTCGAATTTCAAGCTTCGCATATTTGAGCAATATCTGAAACATCTTCTCGCAATCACCTTTAAGTTTGGTGAGAGAAAAAATGTGAGTATATTTATTTATTTATTTATTTATTTATTTTATTTAGTTTTTAAATATATGAAATAGTTTATATGTGGTTTGAAAACATTCCAATTTAATGTTAATTTATTCGTATGGAAATTTAAAAGAAAAAAAAACAGAAGGGACGTCATCCTTATACAGTATTTCATCATTAAATTGAATTTAAAATGTATTTCGATGTATGGAACTTACCTGTAAAAGGTAGAATGGCAAGGTAAATCCATAGAAAAACTACTAAACAATTTTCAATACATCCGCTAAATTGAATCATCATCCTAATCATGTATCCAGAATGTTCATGAAATTAGGTCTATGGATTAACATGAAGAGTATTGATGGTCATTCCATGAATAATGGCGAAGTTGAAAGTAATATGCAGTATGCATCGCCCATGTTAACATCTGCTAAAGAAAAAAGCAGTTTCCTCATTGTGGCTGTCATGTGAGAGATGCACAGAAATATAACGTGATATAAATCCTTACAAACAAGGAAACATCTCAGCTGTTCTTTTTTAAATCAATTGTAGTCACGTCAACGTGAGCAAAACGAATCTTATTCTATGTAACCGAATGTAGATTCCGAGGAAAATGCAATTAAAATCTCAGTCCCTTGAGATATGCTTCACCTTTTGAACGTCACTGTTATGCAGATGACTGTCAGAACTGTGTCTCCGGCATCAAACGAGCTTCATCTCAGAATAGAGTTCGATATTTCCATCCCATACGAATCCTGCCTCTACTAATACACGCACAATACAGGGTTTTATTGCGAACAGATATGTGCGCCGGCCCATGCAACTGGAGACTGATATAGAAAAACTCAATTGCAGATTGTTGATTGCCCACTGTTGAATGGGACGTGCTTGGTAACACCTACTGAGTCATGATTTAGACACTGCTCTCTCTCTCTCTCTCTCTCTCTCTCTCTCTCTCTCTCTCTCTCTCTCTCTCTCTCTCTCTCTCTCTCTCTCTCTCTCTCTCTCTCTCTCTCTCTCTCTGTATGTCTCTATGTTTCTTTCTCATATATATATATATATATATATATATATATATATATATATATATATATATATATATATATTGAATGGACGTTTAATTGAACTAACTGTAAGAGGATAAATCAAAGGTTCATTAACGCTATTTTTATATTAATGAATGCTTATGTTTACTCAAACTTTCTAGTCTGATAACTAATATGAATCAATGAAAGTTTCGTTTTTCAAACAAAATAATTACTCGCTCATATCATTTAAGAATAGAAAATAAATCGAATCGTGCTGGTGATTTCGTTAGTTACACACGTTTAAAAACTATATGTATAAATTATGGACATCATAATAAAACTTATACATCCCCAACACAAAAAGTAACCACGATTTCAAGATAGTGAGGAATACTTCAGTCTTCCTTGTGAAGATATGACATCTTTACCAATCTAAAAACTGGCGAAAATGGCTGCGGAGAGAAGACGCCTGTAAAGGTCCCCCTCACCTCCGATTTTTGGAAATAATTAATTTCTAAAGGAAAATCTGGCTAAAAGTTAAAACTGCAGAAAATTTAAAAACTCGTCGATAATTAAAAGATCACAAAAATTCGCTCTTTGTGAGTCATTTTGAAGTACCAAATGAAACCAACTAAACAAAGTATAATGCAACTATACGTATTTTTTCCTTTTCTTAAAGCAACGCATCCAAATTAATCCGTCAGTATATCTTGTAAATATATAAAAACAGAAAATGGATTGAAAATAATGTCATGTTTAGAGAGGTTTGTGAATTCTAAAAACTGGCATAATTTTGAAATTTGTTCCAAACTTAGTCTTGCATAAGAAGAAAACTTCCTCTTTTGAATTGAATGAAAACGATTAAAATTGGAATCGAATAATTGCGAAAATGATGATTTTATAGAGAAGAAGGATTTCGAATCGTACGTTAATTAAATTTAGATTATCTTCAAACTCATCAAGACGATAGAGATAACACATTTCGAAGACGTACATTTAGCATGGTCATTGTTTACGAACATTTTCCTGAAATGACTAATGACTGAGAAAGCTGACACGGTCAGTACCTTTATCGAAAATTTAGGAAAGACTATAAACGGTTTCCATAACTCCACTTGTCTGCATATTTTGAGACAATCATATGCTTCTAAAGTAGTAGGTATGTCAAGGTAGTTTTCTTCAATGAACAAGTTATACATTGTATAGGTTTTAATGAAAATAGCTGAAAATATTATATTTGAAGCTTCTCAACGAAGGCACCAACTTCCTTATAATTTTCGTTCCGTTCAACGCCGCGCTCAATAATCCAAATTGGAGTATGTCTCTTTACACGAGATTTTTTAATGTCTTTGGTACCAACATGCACACTCTAGGAAGGAACTATTAACCTAGTTAGAAAAGTATCGATTCAGTGACATAAGGAAACAAGCTGGACCCGCCCCGATCGGCAGCAATCAGCTTTCTCCAAGTCGGTGTCTGATTAGGGCGTTATACGATGCTTTATCTAATATTCTCATCACATCTGTTCCCTCCCATGGGTTATCAGTTGGGAAGCCTTTGAAAAAACATCAAGCTCAAAGCATGATCTCGTTTCTACGAGATTTGAAAGTCTGGGAAGGATGGGCGAAGTCTGTAAAGCTATATGTATATTAAGCATGTTCATGCTGGCAATAATTGTAATTTTAGTGTAATTTTCAGATGAAATAAGTTGCAAGGATACGAATGACAATTGTTCACATTCATATAGACGGCTTGAGCTAACCAGCCGAGCATTACAAAAGAGAATGTAGACTTTAAAGTGCATCTTGCCTGATCAATACCTATGGATATGATGGTGTTGTTTCGTTATTTTCGTTCTTTTCAATTTCATTTTTAATTGATATTTGTTGATACACTGTAATATACCTCTTCAAGCTTCAATGACTGAAATACAATTTTCTTTTACGATGAAATTATTGCCCCAATGCCACTGTTATGTACAAAGTGTCGTATACGCCCAACCATCTGAAAGATCTTGAAAGCTATGGGTCCTAAACATCGTGGGGTTCCATTAAAACCCAATAATATTGACGCTGCTAAAATAGCCCAATCTCAACAACCATCTGATTTTAAAATAATACAGACCGACTTTAAACCTATGACCAAACAATCCTTATTAGTAATGATGACCAAACAATCCTTATTAGTAATGATGCTGAGAACAACAAACTATATGCAATGATCCATATATAGGCGATAGGAGTCCCCCTAGAGAACACTCCGTAGGGACGAGGTTAGTCATTCAAAGATTTATAATTGGTCGTATCCATATTACGTACTTCTCTATAGTAAAAGAACTTGCCCAAGTCTAGTTTTGCAATGAACTCTTCACAGTAAAGCACTTTGTAGATAGATAGTTTTGATCTACAACTTTCACACAATTGTTACACATGGAGGAATTTACGCCTTATATTTTAAATTTGTGAAGTTAACATTTATTCAGACATTTACCTGTCGTAAAATCCCATTTATTTAGTAGCATTAAGAAACATCCTTCCTGTAAATTGCAGTTATTTATATTTATTTTTTCAATTTGCAAAGAACATGTACATCATCTTTTCAAAGCAAACTCTCATATATTTCCATCATATTTTTGTTTTGTTTTCTTAAATACTTTTTCCCCTATTTGACTATTTTGTTTCCTTATGTGACATTTTTGTGACGCTATTCAGACTTACAGTGAGGATGCGATGTAAAATCAACAATCAATCTATCTATCGATCTATCGATCAATCAATCAACCAATCAATCGATCGATCGATCAATCAATCAATCAATCAATTGATCAATCAATTAACCAAAACTGGTCAAACGATTGAAATTCACTTTCTCCACTTCGACTGGTGATACTTAATGATTAGCTAGGACCTGATCTTATTAAATGATCCAAAAATAGATTTCGGTCATAATTATAAAATATCCAAAACCTACCTGACTTGAAGTAAAACAGTCTGATTAATTTTATGACTTGTAAGGGGATGGACCGTAATATAGTCTTAATTGCATTTAATATAGGAGGGTCACTTTATTCGCCACTGACTCACTGTTAAATACCAATTAATTTTATTTACCATTGTTCGTGGTTTCATTTTTAGAGTATAGTACATTATTTTCCATTTTTCCTGTCACGGACAAAAATTCACAGGGCAGTAACTTACATATAGTTTCTAATGTTCGCTACTCCTTTTTCCTCGCATGTATATTGTTGTCACACTATACTCGTGCAATCAGTCATCTAATCAAATGTATATTGTAGAGTGCATACATTTCAGTTGAGCTCAGCATATGAATGATATTGTAGTTTCAGATAACTCGAGACTAATTGTACATGCAGCGTCGGACAAATCCAGAGCTAAGCGTACGAGCAGCGTCGAATAGATCGGATCTAACTGTAAATGCATCATGATCAGTGATGTATGGTGCTTTTGCTATTTTTTAAAAATTATTTTTGAATCTGCTTTAACAATATAATAGCTTCACAAATACGTTCTTGAAATTAAAGAATAAAAGGAGACTTATAATAAAAATATCTGTGCAATTGTATGATGACGTACACAAAGATAATTCCTTGCCCTTGTTGCATGCATTTAAGTACAGGCGATTATTTTTAGTTAAACTACTACACGCATGGCTATAAAACAGAGTTATTGAGATAAAATCAAGCATGGTTAATTATAATATTTGCATACACTTTCAATATAGTTTGAAATGCAAAGAATACGTTTAAATGCTGTTATAATCAACATAAAGTTTATAATGAAATATGCAGTTTATAAGGGCATTCTTGCTTTGGTATATCATCAATAACATTTGTATTTTTCCCACATTTTTTCACATATTATTTAATTGTGACCTATATTTGATTTGCATATGCGGTTCTTTCTGGATATTTACATGAGATATATTTGGAAAATAAACAAAATTAAACGATAATATAATGTTCACCTTTTAGGCTTTTTATTCATGTTGTTTATCACACCAGTATGACCATATCCTTCCCTTTTTTAAGCTAATTCTCCAATTTCATACTTCATGTGTGAAACACCTTGAACGCTAATTAGAGAAATGGTGATAGAGTTTTCTTGATACAGTGATTGGATAGTATATAAAAGTAATATCTTCTATTCATCTCAAGAAAACATTTGGTGTCACCTGGGCCTGACACCCAATCTTTTAACTGGCAAAATTATCATATTCCGGAATAAACATAATGCGTAGACATTTCCATCCCTACCAGTAAAGCGCTACAGGTATCACAGTACCAATTGTTTTTCCATAGATCTCAATGCTAATGTTTTGCGAAATAAATATACTTTCTATCCTACCTCAACATGCATGATGAACACTGTCACAGAGAACAATGTTATTATTGTCAATTTGATAAGAACGGAAATAGGTACTCCATTGCATTGAAGAGAGATAACTCTGCTAGAATTAGACAGGGGTAAGAGTTATCTAGTTAAACCATACACATTTTCAGTCATGTGTACCACATTTAAAAACAATCTTAAAACATGCAAAATGTGATCTAGATATGAATTAACATAATTCACATGTTGCCAAGAGGCTCAACATTTTTAAAGCCTAACAGAAAGTTCAACTCTCACAATCACAGATAGCTTTTTTTTTTTTTGCTTATTTCTGAATGCAATGTTCACTACACTTTAAGCTCCGCCCACCTGGGGTTGTACAATTGGTACCTTTATACCTACAAGGCCGTTTCTTTCCGGCTGAAGTAACATTCAGTGGGCTTCCCTACACGAGAAGGTCACGTATATCCACCTGGTCATCCAAGACTATCACTGCCTTTATTGATTCTAGGCACATTTGTATTAGGACAGACACTAAATATTTGTCTCTAGAATATATATATATATATATATATATATATATATATATATATATATATATATATACAAATATATATATATATATATATATATATATATATATATATATATATATATATATATATATATATATATATACTGATGTCGATTGAAATGCGCGTATTCAGAAAATATCTCAGTTGAAAAAGCTACATATTTATTAGTCGGCCTCTGAGATACAGAACGATGTTCGTTAATGTTTCGGCTAACGTTTTAGGTCCTAAAAGTTCTCAAGAGTTACTAATTACTTCTCTGTATTTACTAGCGTAAGGTTTTCGTTCGGTGAAAAGATATGCATCTCTAACGCTTTAATTTATCGTTGTGTGTCTCGGTGAGGTGTATAGAAAAATGAGAAATATACTTCACAAGCTGAACTTGCAGACACGTCCAATTTATGTGCAAAATAGACACATCTAAAGAAACGACCAATGTCACAAGCTATTCCTCTTTAGTTAATGCGTGTGTTATATACTGCAGACAGTACATTGAATTTAAACAAATGCCACTTACACGATACATCACTTTGAGTCAATCACACACACACACATAATTAGTAAAGCATTTGAGTTTTCCAATATTTATATTTCCGTAGTAGCGAATCAAGTGCTACTTTCATTACTGAGTAATCCTATGTCAAATCTTTAAAAATTAACAAAGGAAGAAAATTGCTTTCTTTGGTTTGTTTTATTTTTTTGTTGGTTTTTGTTCTGTTTAACATGAACCTCATTCATATTAGTACGGTAGACATCTAATCATCGGGGTCATTAAATACATAAGCTCATAAAAAAGTGTAAACCCTATCTCAGTAATGAAGTATTCCTAATTAAAGCCCTTAAAACTACGGAAAGCTGTTGGTACTCTTGGTTCCATCAATGTGATATTCATGAAATTGAATTCACTCATACTAATACAGATACACTAATAGGTTGTCAGAGTTGTATAGATTCTGCTATTTTATTTTCCAAGGTAACTTATCAATCTGAGGGTTTACCTGATTTTGAAACAAGTTGATCCATAGCCATCTTTTTTAACAAATATCAAGATGACGTTGGCATGTATTTTGATTTAAATAGTTAAAAGATAGGTCTCCTAGCGGCATGGGATTATCTTAATAGATAGTAGTATCATATAAGAATACTGCCCACTCCTAAGTGAATTTAATATTAGTATGTATGTAGGCTTGTAGCTGCTGGATTCGGGCTATTAATGTTTTTGAATGATTATTTATGTACGTATACATCATACATCTTGCTGGTATGTCCTAACATACAAAGGACACCATCACACTATGCAGTACGGTCTTTTGGGATTTTATGGTAGTCAAAGTGTTTTGGGGATCTATGGTTCTGAAACTTCAACAAATGTATTACAAAATACTACCTAATTGCAAGGTAGTTTAGAAATGATTGCGATCGTATCCGTTGATTTTGAATTCTGCGTGTAGCATATATCAATATTTTAAGGTTTTATGCACCTGTTCCAGACGTGTAGGAAAAGGAATCTTAAAATTTACGCCCGACAGAGGATAGATTTGGGCAAAACTAAATGTCTTCTGAGATGCCGAGTTTACTGCTTTTTAGTCCATGCAATATGAGCCCGCAGGTTGCATGAATCCCATTGAATATATTACTTTAATTGCACAGGGAAATTTATACTATTCTATCTGCATTTCTAAGTATAAAAAATATCATCGCTCGCTAATAGTAGCAGGCAACCTAGTTACTGTGAAGAACACCGGCAAATTGTGTTTATGGTACCGTCAGTTTTGTATATACAATGCGTCCTCGAAGGCAACGGCTTTGCTACTGCTTATAACCTAAATTCGTGACTTTGGTTGTAATGTTGTAATGGCGGAAATGTATCTGAAATAGGTTATGGTGGAAGTGACATAAATAAACGTCAAAAAGCGTCATGCTGAGCGATGTTCATCCCGCCCTTTTCCGCAGATACTGGTAATGATAGCTCTGGGTATATTTGCCGTCTGGAAAATTAGATCTTTAAGACAACATATCTCGTATTACTTGTAGGTAAAAGTTCGTTATATAGTGAGGGAGTTACACTTCTTGAAATCTATGCATTTCATTGGGTCATCAGAGTCTCTGTAAGTCTCAGCTTGCTCCAGGAGTCACTGTACTAATTCAACTCCCATAGTAAACATATGGAAACATCATCATATTTAAGATTCAAAAACCTAAAATTTATGGGTACTGATGGTCAGACCTTTATTTCTCCATGCACAACTATCCTTGGTGCAAACTTCTGTGTGGAGAACCCATATGAGCAGAGGAATTTTTTGACCTACTTTTGTATGAAGCACATGTTATTGATTATGTACCAAGCGAATCAAGTGCTACTTTCATTATTGAGTAATCCTATGTCAAGTCTTTAAAAATATTAAAAATGCATCAATAGAAATTTGTGTATATTTTTTTCAAATTGCACATAGGATCAGCTTTCTAAAGATATTTTTACTTAAATTTTACTTTTCAATATTAACCCATTATGGACAACAAAACCCGTATATACTCTATTATTTCTTCATCCATTTTTAGACTGGTACGCTGTTCTTCCATATAATTAGTACCGTGTGTCCTCCAAGTGTGTCCCGGCTTCTCATGTTTGCTCAGAGTTGTACGATTGTTTAATCCTTCCCCAAAATTTCTTTCATATTTCAGTGTATCAGTTTTCTCTAAACAACTGCTACCATGTTGGCACACTTTAGACACATACTGCCTTGGTCTTTATCAATACTCTCTATGATACCTTTTACAGCTGCTAAATGATTCACGGATAACACCTTGCAAAATCGCCATTCGTTACCTAAACAAAATAATATATATATATATATATATATATATATATATATATATATATATATATATATATATATATATATATATATATATATATATATATATATAAAGAATACAAATCATATGGCTAATAACAGCCCTTTAAAGCGTACTGGATCCACCAAGGGATCACGTGTGTCAGGGATTAATTAAAATAGATGCAATAAACTGACGACGAACAGTACAAAACTAGTAACTAACTAGCCTAAGCGCTTTCGACTCTTAATGAGTCATTTTCAAAGGCAAATACAAAACATATATACGACAAACAAATATTTGTTTGGCGTATATATGTTTTGTATTTGCCTTTGAAAAAGACTCATTAAGAGTCGAAAGCGCTTAGGCTAGTTAGTTACTAGTTTCGTACTGTTCGTCGTCAGTTTATTGCATCTATATATATATATATATATATATATATATATATATATATATATATATATATATATATATATATATATATATATATATATATAGTTGTACTGTTATGATTTTTGGAAAATGACATTTACACGGGTCTGCTAAATCAGATCATACGAGAGATTTGAATCTCCGCAAAACGCATGAGAGCTTGATATTTCGTCTAATACTGTTGTTGAAACTAGAACACTTTTTTCAAAATAAATTAGAAGTCATCTTTTTTATTGAATGTATATGAAAACAATATTGAAAACCTACCTTGTGACTTCCATCATTATGCGATCTTAACTGTCTAAGTTGCAATGATAGTGATGCATGTGTATTTCCGCAAAAGCCACTTCGGTTATAATACCTTTATCGGCTAACACATACATAGGCCAACACACATATAAACACACAAACCTTTTCGTTTATTTTGTTTATTGTTTAAGTTCACTTTGGCAATGTTATATGGTTATCTCATTACCAAGAGATTCGAGCGGCCCTGAAATATTGTGTTTAAATGGTGTACAAATATCATAGATTTAATAATCGAGATTAACCCGTTCTCTCTCCCAAGTCCCACTACCAATGACATCATAGTTATCATTGTTGTATTTATTCTGTTGTTGCAGATGGCTTGTAATTGTTTTGGAGGCAATTTTTTATAATGATTTCATTTCTTTAAATTCGGTCAGGATATGTTTAAACACATTCTTGATTTCACTTTTAATGTTTCTTTCACTACACTAATTTTGCTGACCGCTATCACTCATCATTTTCATGTTTGGTGACCTATTTCTTTTTGATGTTGTATGAAACGAGCACAATTTGACTTGGTGAAACTCTTTGAAACACCTTTTTATCTTTTTGAAGTTTTCTAAGACGAGTACTATTTATGGCATTACTGTAATGCTAAAAATTCAAATGCATCATCTTTACCAGATCAGGCCATCTAAAGATTTATTGTTGTTATGCGTAGACTCGTTCAAAAGTAACAAAACAAAAACGTGAAGCCAATAATCTTTGCAAATTTAGAAAAATATTTTATTTCCCTGAAAAAAGGTAAAAATGTCAAAAAGGACTTATGCTTTGTGAATAATCCAAAAATTAATCCTAAAGGTCAAAAATATAAATGATATCACTAAAAGGTTATGATCGAATCAAAGTTCGAATCGATGAAGTTGATGTGTCAGCAATTCCTTTTTAAGTCACCAAAAATATAATTCCAGTTTCTGAATTGCGAATAATTTAGTGAATATCTTTGGCCAAAAATTTCGTTCAAAAAGAGTACTTTCCAAGGTGAATAAATTATTTTGAATAATGAACTCAATTCAAACGACAACAACAACAATACCTCGAGCCCGAAAGTATTTTTTACGACTGTCAAAATCTCTATAAATTACCTGGTGAGCTCAAAAATATGTAACATTCTACTATGTGTTTATGAGGTAAAAACAGAAAGGATATTTTTCCCGAAAAAGTGTCAGATCCAGTGAATAAAATTATCATTATGTCGGATACCCATGCTCTTGTAATTGCCGACGGTTCAATTTGCCTGGAACAAGTAAATATCAATCTAAAATATGAAACTTATGGGTGCAATAAATAAAGATCTGATCATATATATATATATATATATATATATATATATATATATATATATATATATATATATATATATATATATATATATATATAAAAACCCAAATAACATGAGCACTCGTTATAAATAAAGACAAGATTAAATCAAAATATATGAAAATAAAATTAATAAACAATTGTGCTAATGAATTACAAATTGAAATATAACCTTCTTTCTTTATGAATTAACTTCTTCAACGAATTTCAAATGCAAATGTTATTATACAAATAGCTGATCTGTCAAACGATAAAAATAAATCATCATCAAATCGACTGAAAGATCGAAAACATTGCCTTGTCTTGATTCATAACCTGATGTCTAGATTGAATGCAAATAACACAGCAACCGTTCCTTGTGATTTCCTTGTGTCGGTAAATCTTGCTCTTACCCACTTTTTCCCTTTTTTTCCTAATTATTAGTGTGGCAAATTGGCGGCGTTCAAAACACACCAACCTCTTTCACTACGGTTCGTTGCTAGGGAATGACCTCCGCGGTGTAATTTACCCAGGGCGGATAGATATAAAGAAGAATGCAGATCACTGAACAAGTATATTGAAGAAATAAACACAACAAGCTTCCTGTCAATGAACAAATATAAAATTTAATCAGTTTATCAACAGAATTTAAAATGAAATGAAATCAATGACTTGGTTACAAAAGAAGGAAAATGGTACTAACATGTACTCAAATAAAAAGACAATACAAATGTCTTTAAGGCTACAATTACTTTCAACGTTAATATTCTATCTTCACTGCCAACGAGATGTGACCTTTGAGTGCAACGATGAGAGACTTCATCACCTATTTTATGCAGACATCAAGACTTTCGTTCGTCCCTTCTCTGCCGGTCTTTGTGTAGTTATTTGGTCTCGGAGTCTTGTCAGTCGAATTCTGATTTGACAATCGTCTTTGGACTTAGATTTCGGCTTAGAATTTGCTCTGGTCCTATGATTGGTTCAGTGATTTCTCAGGTGAATCCAGGAAAGCTGTTTCCTTCAATAAATAAAATGTCTCGCAATAGACAATAGGTCACATTCCCAAGTATATCTGTATTTTTACATTAATTCGGCTCAGAAAACAAAAGGCATAAATTCTGCCGCATGAAAGTTAACTCTCTGTTTACATAGTCGGTAAATGCTTGTCCTGACCTTAATTCGGATCACGCTAGGGGTTGTCAATTTCATTCTACTCGGCTCCCGTATGAACCCGTATGTAACCCCCTTCCTTGACTTCTTACTCTACCAATCTAGCAGTGTTAAGTTACATATGGCTTAGACCCTCAGAACTAACTATTCTAAAATAGTTTACTCGACCAATTGAATATTACAAACTAGTATATGAATATACATGTAACATTATGTCATACTCATACTAGACAGAATTAATCCATAAAACTATGAAACATTACCCATCATTCCTTACGCTTACTTCATGAAAATTCCTAATCACTCCTATGTATTAAAGATTTAATTACATGCAACCTTGTCAACTAATTTAATGAAATTGTAATTACGTTTAATCTTGCCAATTCTCCAAATGAATTGATAATTAGAAAATCAAATCCTGCAAAATGAAATCATACATACCTACATCATATCAAGAATACATTTGCAAATAAATCAACAAATGAAATAACATATTAAAATCGGGAAACTAAGATTGCGTACCTTTTGCCGTTTCCTTTAAGTTTCCACAAACCTTAAGTATAGTCCGTCTCCTAACTGAGACTACTATCTGGCTCCTTACTCAATAACGAAAACGTACTTTCTACGAATTAGGAGGTAGAGTTTGTCTACTCGCTGAGACAACTCTCACGCTTTACTGCCAAATAACGAGATAACGTCTTTCACGCTTTTCCCGGAGTCCGGTCTAACTTTTCCCAAGAAAGATTGAAGACTGAAGAATTTTTATAAAGTTAAACCTTTAATTTCTTACAGAGTTACGCCCCTACATCCATATTAACCAATCGGAGTAGACCGTTTCCTAAATCTGTTCCGTAGAATTTTTGGATTGACAGGACACCTAAGCAACTGATCATGCCGTAATTAACGTTCCTTTGAACAATCACTTATGGCAAGCTTCCACCTTTAAACGGTCGATTTTGGGGAAGGGTATTATGTCATTATCTTGTACCATAGCATATGACTCGATCAAGTTACGTCAGTTGGAACAAATTCCCTTTTGACGTTCAGAGATAAAATGAAAATAATCATCTATCTCTAGCCCTTTCTACTTTAATTAAGTTGCCTTTGATACAATTCCTTTAACCAATGCTTCTAAGAATTTTCAAAATTCTATACATCACAATTAGGTATCACGGCCCTTTGGTCCTTCCAACTTTGTGTAGCCCGTTTGAGCTTGTAAATACGTGAGACGTCCCGTCACGTCTGGTTAATATGTCTCGTGAAGCTATCTCACCTTGCAAAATTATAAACAAGATCAGCCCAAATCTTCCGTCGCATTATACTGGGAGAATACATGAATATCCCACTCGTTAAGTCAGATATAGTTCTATCATAATTCAAACAGATACCACGTTTATCTAGTCTAATTGACTAAAGACTGGAAAAAACCTGGTTTCAAACACCTTATAGTCTTGCTAATGGCTATTTCAACAAGACAATAAGATATTAGTTCCAGACTCTAGTCTCCATTACACAAAGAATGATTAAAATTCCTTACACTATAGTATTTATAACAAGCACACACAAAAAGTCGTTACCATACATAACCTCATATAAGGGTGGAGAATTCACGCGGATTCTTGTATTCTCAATTAAAAAAGGCATAAAGTTCTAGATACATAATTTCCAACATGAATAAAGCATGGAATTCTAGATGCATAATTTCCTGAAAAAAAAATAAGGCATGGAATTCTAAATAAATAACTTCCTAGAATAAACGTGCAGTCAATGTATCATTGTGGGGACTCATATAAAAGAACTCAACACCGTTTTACTAAAGGTAAACTGATCTACGAATTTAAACAAATAAATCCATGCAAATAAAAACATACAAAAAACTGTCATAGTAGTATCAACGAATTACGTAAGGGTGTTGTAATTTCTTTATGTTTTCTCAATTTTTCTAGACAATCGTTTCCACTGGATGATTTTACAAGTGAATTTAATGTTTAAATCACTTATTATCTACTTACGTTTATTTTCTCTTGTAATATAGCGTAGACCAATTTCTAAATTTGCTATTAGCACATTTAAACTGGGAGTTTTCATGTGAAACCACACTCCCTTCATAGCGTGTCCAATGCAAATAAAATATTTTCCTGCCTAACTAGGCTCAAACAGTACAGTTCGTCTGAAAACGTTTGATTACCCAACTGAATCCTGGTAACTTTCAGAAATGACGGTTTTCCATACAAATCAGAAGTTGACTCTACCATGTTCAATTTAAACAAATATAGCCTTTATTGAATATATTTAACCTCATGACAGAGACTGTACCAATCTGTGCATTATGGTGAATTAAATTTGCCCCGTTATACATTACAATAACATAATAAAAGGAAAAAAAAGAGAATTTACACCTAACAAACAAGTAATTAAATTACATATACGTAACATGGTAATTGCTGAAGCAGTATCACCAGCACGGATAAACTCAATATTAGTAACAGAAAGAATTACATCTTCATCCCAAGAATCATGGCGATGGACTGAATTAGTTAGTTACTAGTTTCGTACTGTTCGTCGTCAGTTTATTGCATCTATTTTAATTTATCCCTGACACACGTGATTCTTGGTGGATCCAGTATGCTTGAAAGGGTTGTTATTCGCCATATGATTTGTATTCTTTATATATATATATATATATATATATATATATATATATATATATATATATATATATATATATATATATATATATATATATATATATATATTTGTGTGTGTGACTGACTAAGCTTTCTCTAGACTAACACCAATAGATAAAATATATTTTCCGCTCATGGAATCTTTTATAAGTCTCATAAACTCCCAATAATTAAGATCAATATTTTTCCAAATAAACTTTGAGTATTTTTAACAGTAGATCATAATTATGTAGCTGTTGTGTTTCTCGAGAAATGTAACTTATCTGTTGCAGAAAGAATACCGAGGTAAATCGATATGAACGTAAACTCATAGTCAAAATTATCGTATCAAGTCATGATATTAATGATTAATCAAGTACTGGAACTTAGCATTTTCTGATTTGATTACAGCAAGAAATGCAATTTAGTTTTGAAAAAGTAATTACTGAAGGATGCATCCTAGACAGAATATTGTGTTAAAACGCGTTGAAAATTAAACTACAAAATATTGAATTTTGTACTTGTGCAATAGTCTGATCCAGTCACTAAGTTAGTCTACATTCTTTACAGTAAGCAGTGAATAGTATGCCATATTCTATTAAGAGATCAAAATATCTTGAGGTTTCTTTTATTTCTTAGAATATACCACTCTATGCAAATCACTACCACTTTCGAACTGTATAATTAACAGAAATCTACTGTGACTTTAGAGAATAACGGAATTAACAAAATATATTGGTACAGTACAAGAATGCAAAATTAACTGAAATCTAATGGCACTGTACAATACAGTTAGCCAAGTTTCACCTTATATGAAACTTATCAGGAACAATACTTTAAAGACAATTTAATTTCGTTATTTAGTTTTGATACTGAAAAGTGTCAGTGCTGATACAAATACAATGAAAACAAATAAGTTCTCTTTTGCGGTATTTCAGTGTGTCAGGCCTTACACATTTTGCTGCGATTAGTTAAAGAATATGCTGGCAGAAATAGTATAGTTACATTTATGGTACCTAATTTAACTGATGCGTCGTGTTGGACTGGAACTAATTGCTCGTAGAAACTCTAGTTAGCAGACTGTCAATTTGCCAAAGAAAGGTGCATTTTAATAGGAAAACAATATTCTGATATTGAGAAGATAAAAAGACATCTTCCTCTCTAATAAAATGAGTCGAAAAACTGATTAAAATTTCCCCAAAGGCCATACAAAATGCTACATTACGTCAGTTCAATAATAAATTTGCATCGCTTGTCTACAAAGGAAACAAATTTTTTGTTGGAGTTTACGAACGAACTGTATTAGGGAGTATTTAATTATGCAATTTATTTCGCCACATCAACGTTTTAGCAATTGATTGATGGTAGTAACATCTGTTAAGTATTAAAGACATGAATCAATCAAACAAAACATAGCTTCTGATTCATAAACTTATATATTTTAAGCAGCATTGTTAGATCGGAATAAGTATACGATACAAAGTTTTTAATGTCTTTCTAAAAAATGAAGCATTTCACAATGTAATGTTTATTACAACCTTTACATTATAATTTTAAATAATTAGTATACCTTGAATCCACATATGTATCAGCATAAAAACTTATATGTCTATTAAAGAGTACAAAAACAAGTTTACATATTGATTGTGTTACATTTCAGACGAATGTAATTCCGCCCTTACCCGTGGATGAAAACTCCATTGCAATATACAAAATAGCATCTTAACAAGTTAATGTGCACCTCCTTCTCAATAAAACTAGGACTTTATAATATTTTTTATTGAATCGATTTAAGCTTCTTAATTTATTTAGAATACAAAATGGAACCAATAACAGTGGCATGATAATAGCAGTTTTGTTTTCTGAGTAGTTTCTTTGATGGGAGGGGTGTTATTGAATTAGGTCAAAACTTTCTGCCACCTCCACGACATTCTCCTCATATAAACCTTTGCGCAAACCTGCCAAACAATTTACCGATTGACTGATATGTGGATTTTACGGTGCACCAGCGCTGAGGTTACGAAGTGCCACAGAAAGTGTAATATAATAAAGAATTATTATCAAAAAGGTTTGTTTTCATTGAGCGATAAAAGTAATGAAATCACAACAATGACATAGTGAGAATCCATGATGGTTGCCCATCAACGGATGATGTAAATTCAGTGCACAAAGAGTAATTAGATACTGAAAGATTGGGTGATTAACAGTACAAATTTTGGTTAAAATACTCATAGGAAAAAGGATTGCACGCAAGCTATAATTTTGAATACATGTTAACTTTCTTTCAGAAATGTAAAGTACGAGGCACATTCACATTTCCCTCAAGAGCAGAACATTGTAGTAACGATCACGTGTAGGTTGGAGATCGAAACAATCTATCTTAACGTGCTTCACGGAGAAGAGTTCATTGAAAGAAACGGACTCAAGTGGGTCATCGCCCTTTAATATATAGGAGTGGGTTATATAAGTAGGACCAATCCTAATTCTTAAAAATCGCTACTTCGTCGCTACGAATGTTCCTACAAAAAAGAGGGCAGTCACCTAAGGATTATTTGATCACATGGAGCTAGTCGTTTGCGACATAATTTCATAATGTCTGCTACTTACTAAATAAGATATTTTAGCAGGCTTAAAATCATGGTATGTTTCTTTAAAAAAAACAACATCAGATGGTTGTACAGATAAGGCTAAGGTCAAGGTCGTACAGAAAATTTGCATCAAGAAAATTAAGCCTTTTTGCCTAATTCCCATTTTTTATTTTCTGTTTGTAAAGATAAAACAAGAACAACAACACTAGAAATCATGATATTAAATCAGGAAATAAAGAAAATAAAGTGCCTTTAAACAACGTATGTATGGATGTCAGATAATATCAAAACACACTAATTGATTTAATGTGTGAAATATAAATTCTCGACGTAGGAAATGGAACTTGCATCTACCGCTGTGTAATTTTATAGATACAATTTATGAGGTCAACATATCGTGTTTTTAACCCCGCTGTGTAATTCACCAGACATAATTTAAACGGTCGTCATATGAAACAGATTTTTCAACGCAAATTATCTAGTTCAGCATGTGAAAGTGAATTTTTCGATATCAAACATTCAGATTTCCACCACCGCTTTATGTAATTTAACTGATAAAATTTAAAACCTCAAGATAAAATATTGCACGGTTCACACTCTCTATATAATTCTGCGTGTAAAATAAAAATATCACTCTTATCCGTCGGTATGTATTTCTGCATATGAAAGAGAAAATGGTGCCTATTAAATTGAATTGGAATTCGCGACATGTGCTATTGAAATTTCATTGGACCAACTATCGTCACCTACGGTGTATACGACAATTCAATATCATACATGCTGAGATGTGCCGATGATGTTGTAGCGATGTTGCAGCGAGCACAAGGCTCTCGTTCTCTCAGATCAGGCCAGATTACTTTAATCTTCTTCGTGTCTCGGTGGTACATAGTGCAACCACCGCAGCCTTCCATCGGTCCCTGTCCTGTTCCACTTTCTTTGCTTTTCTCCACGTTAGTTTCACGGCTTTTAGCTCGGCATCAAGTGTTCTTTTCCTTGTGTTGGTAGGGCGTACTCTATTTCTCTTCCCTTGGGGATTCCACTCTAAGGCGTGCCTCGCGATGCTCCTACTGCCTTTCTTAAAGTGTAGCCCACCCATCGATTTTACGCCCAGTCGTTGTCTCTGATATGGCTTTCCGCGATATTTCAACTAATGCTCTCATCACATCTTTTTCTTATCGATGGATATGATTTGCAACTAGCTTGAAGGCTACCGCTGCTAGATAATCCTTTTTGGATGAAACATGTGACATTACGATGTGTTAAATCATGTTCAGTTAGACCTTGAAGCTTTTTTCTGAGTCATCAATTGATAATGGTAATGGATTACAGGACTCAGACTGTAATGTATTTTTTGACCAAATACCTTTACACTTTGGGGTTAATTATGTGCCCAATCTTTCACTATTCGTTAACATATTGTGCTTTGTTGTATGGCAAGATGAATTAACACGCAAAAACATAGAGAACAAAAGTATCCGTTCTGTATCCTATTGTCCTGTTATATTTTAATGCATCCAGTAATGCATACGTATGTATTTCCACCTATTGAACCAGAATACGAAATGCTCTTACATATAATAAACTGTCTAATTACTGAATCGTAGTTTTGTCATTATTTGTGATTCTTTTAAATTATTTTATAAACATGGTAATTGCAACATAATTGCAACATAATTCACTTTTAATTTTATAACATGAAATGGTTATAATTCTTTGCTTCTTGTTGTTGCTGTTGTTGCAGGGTTTAATGCCATTTTTCAGCACAAGATTGGATATACATGGCTGACAGTATAAATGAAGGAGGAAGAACCCAGGAAAATCCCAGAAAGAATCACCGACCTACGAGAAGCTACTGGCAAGCTTTTTCACATACCTACATTGGCCGAATCCGAGACTTGAACCCACGCAGAAAAAGAGGTGAGATGGCAGTGATCCTGTGAGCAAAATTCTACGTGTCTTAAGAAATAGAAAACTAAATTATAGCTTAAATTAAGTGTCTTCGTTTTGTCATTCGCTCAGACTTCAGAATACACGAGTAACAGGCATTTCTTTCAAGAACATTGTTGTATTTTTCAGTATCATTATTCAAATAAACAGTCTTGGTGAATATAATTGATCATGTTCTTTTGTGGCATAGAGCAAAATTGGCACTTCATTTTCTGCTCGTTACATGAAATACTATAATTACTCGCTTATAAGTATAGGCTAACTATAAAATGCAAAGACCCCGATCTGCCTTTGTTTAACGTTGCTGCAGATCAAGGTCTATGCCTTTTGTTCTACTAATTACTCCTAGCAAACTGCAGAGACCCAGACTTGCCGGCGCATAATGCGCCGACATATATGGCTCTTTTTCATTATGCAGATGGGTTCAACTTATAAGCGAATAAAAACGGTAAAGAAGACTTGTAGCCATTAGGTTAAAAAGGCAATTTAACTAATGAAGTGTAAAATTTAAATATGTCTGTCTATTGGGGTAAAAATAAATCAATTGCACAGAGAAATGTATGCACTCATTAGCTTCATGAAAAGGTTGACTCGATGAGCTGCAAATTCTACTGTAGAAAGCAAATTAATTTGGAAAGTAGTAGCTGGAAATTTGAACTAAACACTGGCAATGAACGTCATGTATTTCTTTCTTGTTTGTTGCGTGGTGTTTGTTCTTTTTATTTGCTTTTTATTTGGAAGAGGGTTGTTTTTCGCACTTTGCAATCATAACACGATTTATTGGTTAAATTATGTCTCGGCACTTTATTACTAAATCGCTATCGTTTACCATTGCAACGTGTGTAACATAAATATGAGTGTATATCAATCTATTATCTGAAAGAGTAACTCGCATGAATTTTACTATAAATACATTCAATATAGGAACCTCGAATTTATAGTCTCGTTGAAGGGAAATACAATATGACGCCCACTAGCATCCTCGAACATAAGTGCTGAAGAAAATTTATGTTACCCGAACATCAGAAACATTTATATCAGCTAAAAAAAAATGAATTCACATAATTTCTCCATTCCTTAAAAAAAATGTTTCGCATTTTCACGAATTTGCTAAATTTTCTTCAACTGTAGTTCAAGAGCATAATGTTCAGTTAAACTCAGAATGTCAGACATCTGATGAACATTGACATGGAGTATATAATGACATCTTATGTTATGGTCTATTTTATTTTGTAATTTAGTGAAATCACAGAACTTTTTTGTGACAGTTACTTTGTGCAGAACTAGTCTGATCGCGCATGTCCTCTTGAATCTTACGCTTATGCCATAAAACGAAACCAAAACTGTGTTCATTTATGTTGAAGTGACTATGCCTATGGTGGATGGTTTGTGATATAAGCTAACCTGCGCTTTCTTGTAGTTTTACTGTAGAACAATGGTGAATAATCATGTCATATGTTTTAGCATAACTCAGTTATTGACCCAGACAGTGTGGGCGGTTAGAAAGTCAGTTTTAATCCCTTTCTGAGAAGAATAGTTATAACAGTTTTGTTACCTAAAGAGGAATGCCAATTTCATCGATTTTCAATCTCTTTACGTGAGAGTTGCCGTTCGGCAGAGCATCTATAAATGTATAGTGATGAAGTGAATACCGTATTTACGTTCCACTGATAATAATTGGTCCTAAGTCAATGACAATGGAACGACTTGAGGACACTGTTAAGACATGTTCAATGTAATAAAAATTAACAATTTTTAGTGTTGCTTTTTTTTTCGTTATATTTTTACAGCTAGATGATACTTAGTGTCTAGGACAAATAGGATCTGCTCTAGTCGGCTGGGATATGCTCGAGTTAGCTACATTGGATAAACCAACATGGCTGACCTTATGATAATTTTCAAACCAATACCATTTCGGTCGTGAATCCGGCTCGCTACCCACTGAGCCTATATATATATATATATATATATATATATATATATATATATATATATATATATATCCCAGCTAATATTTTTTTAAATATTTTTCATTGCAACACTGCAAACTCAAAAACAAATTTATCAGAAGACCCATCATTACTGTGTGTACTCTAACTTCTAATACATTATCATAAACATTCCTAATCAAATGGTTAGCAACTCACCAGAAAGACTGTGATACAGCAGTTAATCTCAGATGACGTATTATAGGTAGATTGTGCCGGATATTTAACTCGATAAGGCGAATAGGGCTAAAATAATGTCATGAATTAAACCAAGCTCTAATTTATACCTATGTACCATAAAGGCTTCAGAGTTGCCAACCCCTTCCTCCTTTCAACATAGCGTGTCTTTATATGCATGGAATAAAAGAAACACGCAGTCCTATTTTTATACACGTTTCTTTCTTAGCAGGTTTAGAAAATGATGGGATTAACTATATTAAATAAAATTAATATTAGTTTCGAAAACATTTGCTTATAAAGCGCAATCTGAGACCATTAAATGAAATGCCCAGTTTCTGACAGTTCTTTCAAGACAACATCAGTACCCTACAAACCTGATTGAGCACGAAGATACAGTTTAAGTATCTGACAGACCGTTAGTATACCAAATAAAACTTGCGCTTAGTATAAACCAGTTGAACCGAAATGTAAAAAGCTTTATATATACGCGATATTCTAAGTGTTCAAAGTCACCGTAGTGTGAAAAAAAAAAATTCAATTATTTGAAAAAAATTATTGTCGTTAGAAGAATGGAATTTAAGCTTTTACAAAAATATGCATAGTTTCTCAGCTAATTTATTCATGACGGGAAAGGACACTCAAGAAACCGTGATTCTTAACTCATTGTGTCAAACAGAAAAATGTTATCGGGCATAATTAAGAAACCACAAATAATAAATACTTTTGTTTATATTCTACTCTTTTTGAAAGCCGTGGGAATTTGTGATTTTTCACACAGTTGTACAAATGTAAGTGTACCTGGCACACATGAATACTACAAGACATGAAAGCTACGTGGTAAAACAAATTTAGTTTCAGCTCTTATAATTCTTAGGATGCTGTACGGTTGGATAAGGAAACAAATGACACGAAAGTTTGTGTGTGTGTGTGTGTGTGTGTGTGTGTGTGTGTGTGTGTCACTTTGTCTTATATAAAAATTAACAGAAAGAAAAAAATCACAGATATAAAAGCTAAGAAAAGATTTTAAAAATACAGTAATTTTGTTCTGTTTTAAAATTTATATTCAAAATTTCAAGAGTAGCTAATTTTCTGTGGCTTATGATTATAAAGTCTATTGTATCCAACTAAAACGGTTTTGAATGTCTGAAAGCCATTCCCAGAGCTTTGCCTGTCAAAATGTCATTATTCGTTTCAATCTTAATTACAAGTACATTCTATTTTATTACAGAGTGAGATACTGAAATAAATTAGTAATAGAAAAATGATATCGTCAACATTGGGATATAACTTTTGGAGCTACTTTCTTATTCTTCTTATGAAGCATGTTTGTCAGTAGTGAAGGGGGATAGAATAGCGTCAATGGGAGTTATCATTAAAAACCAGCCTGGGATAGTATAGCGCCAAGGTTTTATGGCGTCACCTGAAACAGCTGGGATACTATAGCGTCAAGGGAAATTTTGTATTAGCACACCCCGGGTCTGTATAGCGACCAGAGAAATAGCACTGTGCGAGTACTGTGACGTCAAGCATTCGTCAAGTACTGTGACATCAAGCGTTCGTCGTGCTAGTGAATGTAGTGAAATGTATGTTTTATAACTTAGACAGGCAATTTGTAATTAATAAGTATAATCTTTTCGAGGTATGAAAAGTGGCCCTGAAAAGGGCCTTTGTTTTCTTCTTCTTTTTATTGTCTGCATTTTTTCCACCATTGGCTAACTTTCTTTAAAATTCCTCTCTTTTTCTTCTTTTTTATTCTTCTTCGTATGGCATCCAGTCTGGATATCCCATATCTCTAAACTTTTTTTGTATCTTCATCCAATTTTCATTCAGTTTTTTAAAGTCTTTTTTCTTCTTTTGGTTTTCTTTCTCTTTTCTTTCTTTTGCCAAGGTCTCCTTAATTTTCTTGACCTCTTCTTCCAGTATTTGTTTAATATTGTCTTCGCCTTTCATCATGTGATCTACACCTTTTTTCACAAAAGGCCACTCTGTTAAATGGAAGATATATTCCATATAGCATCTCGCTTGGATGACATCTTCTAGAATCTGTTTCAAGGTTCCCACTTTGAAGTATTTTGAATTGACGATTCCTCGTATTTTGTCTGCTTCTTCAATGGTTATCAATTGTAACTGATAACTGGTTACTCTTGGTTTCTTTATCAAGTCCTCAGTGCTTGTTAACTTCCATTCTTGGTTAAGTTTGTCCAGTTTGTGCACTCCATCCACGATCCAATACCAAGTATCTCTTAACTGAGTAAATAGCTCTAGACTTCCAGTCATTTTGTATTCTGTGTAGAATGGCACGAATGGTGAACACTATGGTTTTATATACGTAAAGCACGGACGTGAATGAAAACATCCCTTAAACTCACTTCACATATGATATACCATCTCATCAACGAAAGAGAAGCACAAAAACACACCATATACTATCTCATCAACGAAAGAGAAGCACAAAAAACACATCCTATACCATCTCATCAACGAAAGAGAAGGATAAAACACACCATATACCATCTCATCAAAGAAAGAGAAACATAAAACCCAAAGTATACCATCTCATCAACGAAAGGAGTAGCATAAAACCCAAAATATACCATCTCATCAACGAAACGAGCTTCACAAAACACACCCTATACCATCTCATCAACGAAAGAGAAGGATAAAACACACCCTATACCATTTCATCAACGAAAGAGAAGCATGAAACACACCCTTATACCATCTCATCAACGAAACGAGCAGCACAAATCATACCATATACCATCTCATCAACGAACGCGCATGCAAACACACACACATACACACACATCTTTATTGAAGTGAGTGTTTATAGTTACACTTCACTATATTTACACAAGTTGGCAAAATGGCAAATTGAATAGTATTTCTTTTCTAGAGATTTGGTTAGCCCTGAAAAGGGCTGTTTTTTTAAACTCCAATGACACCTGGCTAATGCTGACATATTCCAGGACGAACACCGCACACACATCGTCGGCTCCAGTCATTCTCCCAATTTATTGCTTTGACCTGCAGAGCAAACGGAGCTTGAGTGGCTTCACTATCCCACTCCTCCGTTTGTGGAATAGTGAAGACCTGCTGTACCTCTTGTCTTCGGAACCAGAGTCGGGGATGAATAACTGGTCTATGCGGTGCAACTGTTGTTGCTGCTGCTGCTGCTGCTGGAGGTGTCGTCACCTCAGGTAGCACATCACACACAAGTTTTATCATAGGGTTCAACAGTATCCCTCGCTGGTTTTCTATCTCCTCTTCTTTCTTCTTTGTATCCTCCTCTTCCTTAAGTTTCAGTTCTTCTTTGTAAGCCTCCATAGTCAGTTCGTCCAGGAGACGTCTGGCATGTTCCAGATGCATTTAGCGTTCCGAGATATTCTAAATATATATCTAGAATATAAACAAAAGTATTTATTATTTGTGCTTTCTTAATAAAGTCCGATAACATTTTTCTGTTTGACACAATGAGTTAAGAATCACGGTTTCTTGAGTGTCTTTTCCCGTCATGAATAAATTAGCTGAGAAACTATGCATATTTTTGTAACAGCTTAAATTCCATTCTTCTAACGACAATATTTTCATTTCAAATAATTGAATTTTTCACACTACGGTGACTTTGAACACTTAGAATATCGCGTTTTGTAGTCTACTACTACTCATTTTTAAAATGCTGACGAGTCCACAATGGTAGACTGACGTGTGCTCACGTTTATATCCTTGGAGAACGGACGTGATGGAAAACATCCCCTAATTTTTTACCATGATATGAAACGCGCGGACTTAAAAGAAGTTCTCACGTTAACTTTTTTACTTACGAACACAGTCAGATTTTTTTGTATGTTGTTGGACAATACAAAGAGAAAAGGGTGGGTTTTGTTTGTTTTGTTTTGTTTTACTGATCCCCTAAAAATGAAGTGTTTATAGTCACACTTCTAAAATTTTAAATTATTTTGGCAAATGAAAGAAGTATATATTTTCGAGAGTCTTGGGTAGCCCTGAAAAGGGCTGATTGTTTGTTTTTTTTGACGAAAAGTAATGATAATCTTTGTTGAATTTTACTGTCTAAGATTGCAACACCGTCTGACAGCAGGTTTTCCTACACGATAATGTCTGCTTCTGCGAAAAGAGAAAGATAAGTATTTTGGTGTCTATTCGACACTCCACAAATCCTTTGTCTGGCTGGTTCTTGTTGCTGATATTGTTGTTGTTGTTGCTGCTGCTGCTGCTGTTGCTGCTCTTCTCTTTGCCTCTTTTAAAGTCTGTATTTCTCAGTCCATTCTTCTTTTTCTTTCTCAATTTCCTCTCTGAAGACATTCTCTAAGAGATCTTGGGCAATTGAGAGCATTCTGACATTCTATATCTCTTCAGGCTTCGGTATTAGGTTTAGCCTGACACGATGTAATTGAACGTAGGCTTCGTTGAGTTTAGCTAGTCTGGAAGGCATCTTCGTAGGTTGATGAGTCAACAGTGAATGGTCAAACTGGAGACCCGTTCGCTTTATATGGTACAAGCGCGGATGGGATAGAAAACATCCCTACTGGTTTTAGTTATTGAAACGTGAGGATAGCTCATGTCATGAGGAGGGATAGAGAGAAAGTAAAAGTGCATATATTCAAACTGTGGTTTTTTATAACTAAACAAACAACAGACACGTTTTTTTTTCTTTAAAATACAACATTTTTTTTTTCAACTAACAATGAACAGAATTAACAAGGAACGAGGAACAAACAACATTTCAATTTAAAATGCAATTTATTTTTGACAAGGTTGACAACGTTGTGAAATCATGTGAGATTTCCATTGGTTCATATCATGAGGCCATTGATGTACACTACGTTTTCTAGCTAAAGATAAAAGATAACCATAACGGTCACAAAACCATCGATCTACTTTTTCATCATTTCTAGAAGAGTCACGATCAAAAAAAAGTGACTAAATGTTCTAAAGAATGTCCCAGACTGCGATGATGAAGAAAATACACACAATATTGTCAACACACCATGGAATCGTTGCTTTGTAACTTCACATTATTGAATCGTGTCGTCTGGGCATTTCTTCTCATAAAGTCAATGATATCGTCTTCCAAA
The DNA here is from genome assembly GCA_016746295.1 of Potamilus streckersoni. Lineage (NCBI taxonomy): Eukaryota > Metazoa > Mollusca > Bivalvia > Unionida > Unionidae > Potamilus > Potamilus streckersoni. Next base: position 103,832 of record JAEAOA010000261.1, read on the forward strand.
GGTGGTAATCCATACGAATCAAAACACTCCACACAATTGACTTGAGGAAAGTACACGGCTACTCAGTGAGTTTTGGAAGATGACTGTCGTCTGTGTTGATGACATAAGCTTGGTGGTCTTGAGTTTTGCGATGTGGTAGTTCATCTTTAGCACACACCACAGGATTCCAAGAAGAGGTATACGAACTGTTATTCAAAAGGTAATAAAGTTCCAAGGTATCCATTTTTCTGGTTGTTTTGTTTCTCTTGTTTTTTTCCTTCACAGGTGATGATAAATCATCAATTCAATTCTGACTTTTTGCTTGAAAAGTTCTGACAAGTAACCGTTTCTTCGCCTGGTTTCCCAACTCTGGGCTAAGAGAGCTTTGATGTGATAGATCTCTCGAGTAGTCAGTGGAGAACAAGGAATGATCACACAAGCCTTTATACCACTCATGCAACACGGTTTCTTCTGTGATGAGACTCCAAGCTTCGTCCAGATACTCGTCCAATTTTTCTTCTTGACTCATCATGAGACATTTATCGTGTTTAATTGACCGGGATGATCGTTTTGACCTCCATAGCAATCTTTCTTGACCAATTCTTCAATTTTATCTGCCAAGTGTTTTAGTAAAACAGGAGACAAAATGTTGTTTTTGTTCTGGCCATCTTGACTTCACGATCTTGTTCTCTTTGTCTTCGTCTTTGAAATTGGTTTTCACGGTATCCTCCCATTCCATTGATTCGTCCACTTTCAAAGAAGGATAAGTGTCCTCCATAGTGTCTAATAGTCTAGGATAACTTCTCTCAAACTGTTGATTTCTATGGTATTATTGAATTCAGCATACAGGATGACGTTCACCGTGTGGGGTAGAGATCTGCAAACTTAAGTTCCACACGCAGTTGACAGGATTTTATAGGGTGGAAATGTCCCTCGTCACTACCTTGGTCTGGAGTGAAATCAAAGGCCCACAAAGTGTATCCTCCAGCATAATCGTCGTACGAAATGCCGTGACTGGTGTTGGTTCCTAGTTGACTGGTAGCTTCGTACAGGGACAAGTACGATCTCAAATAATTCTTCTGATCAAAGTTAGATTCAAAGGGTCTGGTACACAGAGTCTTGCCATCGCTACTGACTTCAATCTTGGACACTTTGTAGTGGTTAAACTCAAAAGGATCTTCATTGTTGGCTCCATTGAAGGCTGCATTGCTAACGATTCCAACGATTAAGCGTTTGAGTGACTGGAACAGATGATCTTCAATCTTGGATCGGAGACCAGTAGCATGGATCGGAGACCAGTAGCAATAGTGAATGTTTTCACTTCTACACGTCGTATCGGATACTTGGCAGTGGTTCTGCTCAAGGTGTGACTGATGTCGTTTCCCGCTTTAGGCAACACTTCTACGCAACGTACGTAAAGTCTCGCTTCTTGAATTTTGGTTTTGTAGTTGACATTATCTTCATCCATCATATGGAAGGCCGTACTGCTACGATTCAATCTCAGGCGAATATCTACTCCGTTCAGCAAATACCTCTCCTGCAACCACATGTCCAAATGCAAACGATCCATCAGTTCTAAACTAATGGCTCCCACACTGTTCTTTTGACGAGCAACAAATCCTTTATTGTATTCATCTAGTTCGTCGAACTTTTCTGGTGTGTCAGGTTTCCAAATCACGCAAGCATCCAGATGAGTGTTCTTGGTCTCTTTTCTGTGAGTCAAGAGATTTTCTAGGTACGCTCGGTAAGGGTAAGTATCCATGCTACTGCTGATCAGTTTGTTATTCAAGTACAAATCCACTTCGCTAAACAAGGAATGCATGAACTTGTTGACGGGAGCTACTTTGGTATCATCTGCTAGATTGGTACCATCGGATTTTTGCACTTTGACTTTCAGATACAAGTAACTGCTACTCAGATCGATGTAATCTTCCGGTTGTCCTTTGATTTCAAATTCGATGGGAGCGGAATCCGTGAAAGAGAAAACGGGATGAAATTCGACCCATTGGGATTCTTGCATGGTCATCATAGTGGGTGGCATGGCAAACAGATCCAGTTCCGACTTGGAACAGGCACAAAACTCTCGGTGCATCATTTTCTGTTGTTTTTTACAATTAAATAATCAAAAATGTCTAAGTCTCAAACACTTTTTCTTTTCTTGGTCTGTCTAGCTTTGAAAGTATGAAGTCCTTTGAAAGGGTGATTTCGTCGTCTTTTTCTGCCTTCTCCTTTTTGGAACCTCAGAGAAGCAGGAATGCCTGACTCAGCAGCAAACGGGGCATTTATAGGATTTTCTAGTCGACCCAAAATATCTTTGCCTGTTTGAAGCAAAACATTTTTGCCTGCTCGTAAGAAAGCTTCTTTGGGGTTTTGTTTGTCGTGGAGAAATTCTTTACCGTGTGTCAACGCAGCATCTTTCAGGGCTTGCAATCCCCGTGTCACCATTGGTTTTAATACGGGAACAACAGTACGAAAGATCGTTTTGAGCATATCCCCTAAACCATTCCCTCGTTGTCGAGTGACTCCTTGGTACATAGGATACATGACTGACCAAAACAGCTTTTAGAGTACTCTTATTTCGAAAATGGAGTTTCACAGTGACTTTCCCTTGGGTGAATGGAATATTTTGTCCCAGATCTCCTTTTATAGTTATGTTGACAGTATCAAAATACGACTTACTGACAGGAAAATAGTGAGGATGTACAAATTCACGGTGAGCGTGATAGGTGTTTCTATCTTCTTCGTCATCAGCCGTGGCAGAATCCACTTTGAAAGGAATGACACGCAGTAACGGTACAGAGGTGTGACCTACTACGTTGTACTCCACTACATTAGAGTACACAAAAATCAAATTCAGTCCTTGGTTCATTACTACAGGGAAATGAAAATGTTTGGCAAAATCCAAATTGTTATCTATGGGTGGCATTTTGGTTGGATGGTTCTTGATCATTTCGGGGTTTCCACCTAAAATGTGATACAATTCAAGACAATATGTAATGGCCTAGACTTTGTCGTGTGAAAATTTCATCAGGAGGCGACGAGCTATTTTGTGGTACTCAATCTTGACACTTTTTATAGTTTTCTCCAAGGCTTTTTCAAACATGACATTGAACTTGCCAGCAAGGGTGTTCACCAAATGTTGACCGCTAAAATAATAACCTGAAGGAATTTTCAACATATAAGTGATTCGATTAGTGGTAGGATTCTTTGTTTTCGGAAAGTCAACTTTATCACTGCGTTCATCCATGACTTGTTGTACTTGTTCGTCTTCAACTTCTATGGACACAGTGTTTTGAGTTTCAACGATGTTTTTGATTTGTGTAGGGTGAACCATTTCTACCAAAGCCACTTCCCAATAGGCTTCGTCATCAAATTGAATGGCCTGAGGTAATTTGGCCGTGTAACAGCACAAAGTGTTTTGGGGAAACATCTCCATGGAACTGTCACTGGGTAAGGTTAAGCAAAATTTGTTGTTCATAACTCCACAGTTCTAGTGTCCGAGGAGTCACTAGAGACCAGAGGAGTGTCTAAAAGAGGATGGTTAGGATGAATGTTGGAACTGACGTTGGACACCAGACTCCCGTTGTTGTTGTTGTTTCCGTTAGAGGAACATTTTAGGGACGGGTTGGGAAGAAGGTAACCAATGCAACTGCTGAGTAAAATGGTCCACAATTGTTTATCTCCTTGTTGTAAACATAGATTGGCAATGGCTGCACCTATGACACAATACACCACAAAGATTTGGCAGAAAAAGACGATTTGCGTTTTAGGCACACGTTCTCCACACCACACCCACAAGGGTTGCTTTTGTAGATCTTGCAGAGAAGAACTGGGGGAAGGAGCGTTCACAGTAGGAACTGAGGCTGTGTTGAAGACCATGATGGTCACTTTTTTCTCTAGTCAATGATTTGGGAAGCGTCAATCCAAGAAACAAAACTTGATGGATATCCTTTCCAATGTACTTTGACTTCTTTGACACGCCGTTTTCCCACATTTCGTGTTCTTCGATCGAGAATGCTTTCGATTTCGTACACGTCGTCTTCTTTTTTGGTCACACGTTGTAACTAGGGTAAGTAAAACGTTCCTTTTAACACTTCTCCGTTCATGTCTTCAAATTTATAGACGGGAGGATAACGACCACGCACTAGTTCAGTGACACGAAACAATTCAGTGGTCCAGTTGGGCAAGTAACCTATGTCGAAAGTACGTTTGGTTTTGCCAATGCGTACCCAATCTCCTGTGGCTAACTGTCTACCTTTCTTGGGTCTAGTGACTGACGGGGACGTACCAAACAGACGCTCGAAGACGGTCACTTCGTTGTCGGGAGTCACTTCTTGAGGGGCACGTCCAATGCTCTGATGGTAAGATTGGTTGTACGATTGAAAGAGGTGTGGCAAGACGTCGATGTACTTGAGAGTGTGTTGATGCGCAAAATATTTCCACATGCGTTCTTTCAAAGTGCGTTGAAAACGTTCCAAGATACTGGCTTTAGTTTCGGGATTCTCAGTGGTAAAAAAATGAATGTCACGTTTCTTCAATTCTTTTTTAAAAGCTTAGTTTAGAAATTCGGTACCTTTGTCGGTTTGCCATCGGAGAGGGTGACGACCACTTTGTTTCAACACCAGTTTCAAGGCTCGCACTAATTCACTGCTTAATTTGGAAGTCAAAGGCACGACCCAAGCAAATGTGGAAAAGATGTCGATGACACAAAACAAATATTTGTAGCCACGATTTTAGGTGGCCAAATGAGAGACATCGGCTAAATCCGCCTGCCATTGATGATCGAGACCTTCCACTTGGGTGCGACTTCTTGAAAATTGTCGTCGAATGGGTTTGTTTTAGGTGTACGTAGTTTGTTCTTTTAACCATCGTTACACTTGAGGTAAACGGACACTTTTCAGTTTTGTTTTGCAGCACGATACAATTTTTGAACACCTCCGTAGCCAGCTGGATGAGATGGATCGTAGTAAATGCTAACAAAGACCTTCTCCATTTTTTTTTCTTTTTCTTTTAGTTTTGTTTTTTTAATAAGTGATCCAATTTTCGCTGATACTTTTCGCTATGGAGCGAGAGGGTGGTTTGGAAACGGCTTTACGTGTTCGATGTGCCACAGGACTCAAAGTGGAAGGTAGTTTTGGTAATGGTGTTGGAGGTGGTGTAAGGGAATGGCTTTGGTTTTCTTGTCTTTTTTCACTTCTGGTTTCCTTTCTTTCTGTTTTTACTTCTGTCGAAGAAGGAGTGGATATCATCTTTTTAACCCACGCTTTAAGTTCTTCTCGTTGAGGTGTAGGGGAAGGGGTCAACAAGGACGTTGCAATTTTACTAGGAAGAGGAGCTGCTGATGGTGCTTGAAAGACTTCTCGTACCTCTTCTTCTTCAAGTATCCGTAGGGTTGCTTCTGTCTTAACTGCTAAGGATAGTGGTGACAAACTTTTCATCAAGGCTTTCGAATGTTTCGTCTAAAGCTTTTTGTTGATATAGTTGCAGTCGTTGCAACAATTGACCGTTCCGTTGAGATTTTTCCGTTTCGGACAAATCGCTACGATCCATCAACGATTGCAATTCGTGTTGTAACTGGGACATTTTGGTCAAATGAGGATTGGGAGGTAATTGTGGGGTTCGTTTTTCTTGCCAAAGATGGTATTCCATCCATCGTTTGTAAGGGACTAAAGTTAGTTTTCGTCCTTCCATTAGATTTCAAGAATCACGTCTGGGATCTTTTGACTCCAGTGTTCTTTTATATTTGTCCTCCCAGGATAGTTCCATGTGTTCCAAATACTCATTGCAACAAGGATTGTGCTATGGTTCTCAGCAAGGGTGCTAACATGGGTAAAATAGCAATTCCTCCGCGCTGCACCAACATCTTTTTCTTTTGACGAATAGGTATTTTCTTTTGGACCATTTGACGAAGAACGTGTCGATGTTTGGCTAAGCATTCTTTTCTGATGTGCAGACAAAGGAATCGTGCCTTACAAAACATTCAGACAACATTCGCACACGGTACCGATGACGTCCTTCGAGGCGGTTTGAATGAGTTTTTTTGGCATGGGTGAAGGAGCTTTGGACAGGACAGACAACATGTCCCAATATTTAACAAAACGAGGAGGTACTCCTTTTCTTTACTTTAGGAGCAGAAGAGGAATGGGTTTTGGAGGGTGACATTTTTTGTGAATTGTTTCCAGGGCAGACACCAAAAAGTACACTAACGTCAATCACTTAGGTACATGACCTTTTATCCCTTTTTAGCACAACGAAACTGTCTTGTTTCCTTTTGGAACAGGAGAATGATAACGTGGATACATCTTTGGGTACACGACAGCCACTTAACTTCATAGTTCGTCCTTGTTAGTCCCTTTATTCATATGGACTTTGTTCCTGATAAATTTTGTGTTGTCTCTCTTTTAGAAATTGGTTAAGCTTTCTCATCGTGTTGTTAATATGTAGGAAAGGATTAAAGGCTTGAATAGGATTGAAGAAACCTCCTCTTTGGTGACTTCTTTTTATCTTGGAACGACTGTGTCTTTTCTGTAGGTGTCGTCGATGCTGAACTAAACGTTTCTTAGGATGACGTGACTGACGTTTTCGTTTTCCGTTTCCTTTTTGCACAGAAGAACGACGATGGTGATGGTGTACACTTCTTGGTGGTGCCATCTTGAGGTGATTAGCAGCGCAAATAAACACTGATGTTAAAATGGACCTCAGGTCTTTTTATACTGGAATGCGTCGTCACTGATTGTTTTTACGTTGTATCAACTTGATGACAGGCAACACACGTCGTGGAGGAGTTCACAAAGGGCTAAATCGAGCCAATTCTTGGTTGGACAAATCCAGTAAACTTTGTAACACACCTGATCTCTCTTGGACTTTGATTTTGGGGGCAGGTACTTTGTGAGCAGCAGCCACTGCTGATAAAGAGGAAGAGGGTATTACTGCTGGAGAAGACATTTTTGGAGACGCTCTCTTGTAGGTTGAAACTGTTTTCGGTGGACTTTTCTTTTTCGTTTTCTGAGGTGGTGGCTTGGTTTTGGTACCGTGGATCTTTTTCTTTTTCTGAGGTGGTGACTTGGTTTTGCTACCATGGCTCTTTTTCTTTTTCTTCTAAGTACGTTTGGGAGTGACTTGTTTCTTGGGGACAAGTTTGGGTGCATTGGGATCCCATTTTAGGAGGAACAAATGATGACACCTCCTAGTGAACCACTACCTCCAGGTTTCAAAATGATTTGCTTTTTGGTTTGAGTGTCAATGCGAGGATCGGCTAGTTGCGTCAAGGCTACTTTGTTTCTGTCAAAAAACGTTTGGTTTGATGTGGAATCTGAATGATGCCTTGCAGTAATTGACGTGCTGTCACTGTAAATCATCGTAAGACTTCTTTAAGACTGGCTTCTAAGACACGAGCATGTATTTGTGGATTTTTCTCGCGACTAATGCCATACAAGGCACGAATCAATTTAACGGGAAGATGAGACTGAAGGGATGTCATGTTGACGATGTGTGAGACAAAATCCAAGTAACCAAGGATTTTATACATTTTTTCTTTGCTGGTCATGGTTAAGTCGACGACGGGGATGAGTACACGGCAGGTCTTGATACCAGTGGTGAAACAGATGGGTACGAAATCGCAAATAATCTGGGTAAGTGGGTTTCAAATCCACGAGTAAATAGGCGTGTGGAGTTTGAGTGGCATCTTCGTACGCATGAGTTAGCCAAGGTGTTCCTAAATGTTTGGCTAAGACTTGCACTTGCGATTTATCTCTAGGACTTTTAAACAAGACCACGTAATGAGCATTGAGACTGATGGTACGATGGGCTTTACTTTGTTGAAACCAATTTTGAGTAATTTAAATGACACTGGCATTACGATGATGCCCTTTGTGTGTAAAGTTTAATTTCTTTTTCGTCTTCTCCTAACATGTCATCAAAAATAACCAAACGGGTTTGACTAGGATCAGACACGATACCGTCGTCTTCGACAGGAATACCTTCCAAAAACACAATGGATTCACCTTCACTTTCTCATACAAGGCTGTAGCCAGATTGCCATTCTTTGTAACACCACACAATACGTTGAGGTGGAAGATCGATCAAATGATGTCTATGTTCGATCAAACGTTTGACAAATTCTGTTTTGCCTGCACCGCTAGGTTCAGCAATGAGCATATTAAAAGGATGTCGAAGATTCAAAGCATCCCAACTAGCACGGTCTAAATGTTCGTCAATGACTTTGAAAGTGGAGGAAGAGGGAGCAGAGACAGTAGAGGTAGCCATAGTAGTGTTAGGAATGTCACCTTTATTGTAACACGATGACAAACAAGACAAGAGTTTTTATACTTTTTCAGGACACGTTTGTTGCAAACTTTAAAATGAAATAACAAAAAAGACATAAATACATAATAGCCAAATGGTTAAGTACATGAATAAAAGACACATCAACACAACTATCGTGGAATATAAACAAGTTTCTACTTTACAACATTTTTTGTCATTCAAATGTAGTGTCCTATGGACAGTGTGTAATGTTCTAAACGTTTGTACATGTTTTGGTACTGCCACACAAAGGTTCTCCTGGAATGGTCTTTCGGAAAGGTCAAGGACTGTCCTGTCCTGAAGAGAATGGTTTTCCTCCGTGACAGACTGTTCTTCTTCTTCTGGTATTGTCACTAACACAGAATTAAAAGTGACTTTTTTCACGGAATGTTTTAATGTATCAGGATTACAAATTTCGGGCATAGTTAGCCACTTCTTTAGTCCAAGCCTCAAAGCCCACACTTTTCTAGTCACGTACATCTGCCCAGTGAGGGTGTAAGTCACAAGCTACACAAACATCCTCATACACCTCTTCGGTACCTAAAAGTTGACGAATCTTGTTTTCCCGTAAAGGTTTAGAAGTATCCAGATGAAAGCGCAAAGCTTTCAGGAGAATGAGTTTCTCGTGAGCATTTAAAGGCATCACTTTCATATTTTGTTTGTTTTTTTGAAGTGATACGTACTGTTCGTAAAGTGTCCACAAATCATCGGACGGTAAACGAAATCCCAGAAAGCAAGTCACTAAGACACACACGATACGGCGTCCCCAATTCAATGGACACAGTTCTCGTAAAAGACAATGGTAATCCCCCACTGTTTGAATATGGTCATGGATCTCCTTCCACGGAATCTGTTGTATCAGCAATGATAACGGTTTTGACATGGTAGAACGATTTTATAGTCACTTTTTTTCGACAGTATATAACCGTAATTTCTGCACATAGTCGTATTATTCCATTCTTGAATCCAAATATTTAGTCACTAACTGACACACGACCAGTCGATCAGAAGTTTCCTCTTCCACTAAGTTTACATTCTGTACAAGATTGTGGTAACTTTCTAACTCGTCTTCTGGAATTCGATTCAGTAAGTGTAACTGGAAGTAAATATAATCTCTACTAACAATACACTTTTCTCCCACTTGATGTTGATTAATATCTGACCACTTGAACACCTTCTTCAGAATCAATCCTCTTATAGCATTGAGATACCAGTGGTTCAAACATCGGTGACGTAACGGATGCAATAGTTCTTTGCGTTTGACTTGTATCTTGACCAACTCTCGATAAATGCGTTCTCTCAATTCCACAGGTAAACCACGAATATTCTCTTGTAAAGAATCCATAAGCATGTATTAAACACTTCTCTTAGAGCGAAAGTATTGAACGTAGTGAGTTATTTCATTCCACTTCCATTCATGAGAATGGTCCAGAATGTTAATAAAATCTTCCATTGCAAATGATCTAAAGCGAAAACAAAGAATGAGCACCACTTTGATCCAGTGACATCGAACTTGTTGGTTGACTTCTTTCACTTTCCTCCTGTGAATTTCTCGACACAAAAGTTCTACAGTCACCAATTGCGATTTGGCACTAGCAAGACTCTGCCAAATGTCCTTGTAGATCTTCTCTTGCAATTCGAGCAGTAATGTTTGAAGATTAATGTTGATGTCGGGTTTAAATACTTGACATGGGGTGACCCGACCTTGGACTCCTAACCATGTTGCTACTTTCTTACTCGACATGGCTGAATTTGAATAAAGGACGAGGTCCCACTAAAGGTACGTAATAACAATCTGAAGACCAACGAACATGTTCCAGGGAAGCGTAATCTTTCTGTTCCAACTCGTGAAGTGACACGCCACAACTAAAGCACTTGACTTTATCCCCTTCACCCAAGTAGAAAATTCCAGCTCTGGCTAATTCGTCGGGGGTAGGTCCTCCCAGATATTTTGGCCATTTACCTCGAAAGGTTTGGATCCGACTTTCATAATCAGAGAATTCTGGCAGACGCACAGGGAACGAATATTCGTATTGTGCAGATTCACCTTGATGAGGGTAAGGTGAGATATGCAGAAGTTTACTCAGTTTTACGTGACATCCGTAGGGTGGTAACCGAAGCGTTTGTTGTGGAGGATGACAACCACATATAATGTGAAAAGGTGTACAATGACGAGCGGCATCACTTTAGTGTACGTCAGGTTTGACACGTATACCATCATTATCACTCGTTTCCATGATAGGTTTAGTCGTCTTTGCAAAGTTCCCATGACGATAATGTGTTATTGAGTCGCTGAGGTCACAGCGTCAGCATCTACGTCATCGCAAGGCACAGCATCGCACTCAAGTTTACTCTTGCTAGATATTTGATGTGTAAAAGGATTCATCTTTTTTCTCTTGGTCTTGGTAGTTTAAATGAACTATTGGTCTTGAACGTTGTCTCTTTTTATATGCTGACCGATACGGTAAAGTAAAGTGGTTAGGAAGCCGTACTCGCTTCTGATACACAATTTGATAGACTTTTTCCAAAGGTCGACTGACGATTTGATGTGTGGGTAAAGGCACAATATTGTTAGGTTGGTAAGTGGTCACTTTAAAGTTTCCGTCCTGACCAGACCGCAAGTCTTTTTTGAGTACACCAAAGTTTACCACTTGACTGGTGCGATAATTGAGAGTTAATCCTTTCACTTTACACTCCGTGTACACTTCTCCTTGTGGGTTACGGTATTCGTAACCGTAATGTTTGGTACCGCCACTGGCAAAACTTAGAATCTTGTCCTCGGGGTGCTCGTCCGTCCAGGCTCCTAAACGGTCTTCTTCGATTTTAGGCTGCTCTTGACCCAAACGACTAATGTAGATGCAACTGTCCGTGTCAAAATACAACACACGATCTCCTAACTGTTCTAAAGCTTCGTACAGTTTTAAGCGAGCATGAGCTGTCACGTAAGCCACAGTGATGACATTTCCAAATTCGTAGGCTTCTACAAAGTCCAGTTCTTCTTAATTAACTAAGAGCAAGTCCTCACGAACGACGTCTACGTGTTTTATGAATTTGGTTTTGTCGTGAATCATCTGGAAGTAACGGAAACGTTGTGACAAATACTCCGTCTTGGGTAAACACGGACGTTGTGCCATTTTGCCCCATAAACAATTTAACATCACTTTGGCAAACGATCGCCTTCCTTCGTTTTTTTCCACGCGGTCTATAGTGATGCATTCCTGTTCCCAGTATTTCTCTTTGAATTTCTTTTGACTTTCGGGAGTGTGACACCAGGAAGGATAGACACTGGCTTCTTGCTTCAGTTTCAAAAAGGCATTTACGTAGTCTGAAAAAATGCCTTTTTGAGTCTCGTCACCCTTATGGTACTTTTCTGTCTTGGGAAAGTGGTAAATTTCGTACACTTCTAACAGTCGGTATCCCAGATCCAGAGCTTTAAACAATTCTACACTAACCCACGTTCCCGTCAAGGCACGTTCTTCCTGTGTGTGCTGACAAGGGTGGTTTTGGTTGCACGTTTCAGCACAAGTGCAACACAAAGGAAACATCAGTTTTCCTTGACAATGATGGGGTAACACGGGATGGTACAAATTTGTAGGAGGCAAGACTTTGCACTTCATTAATCCTTCGTATTGTCGAATATTGTCTACGTCGATGTGTTCGGTCAGCAATTGTGGGTGACCTACGGGAAAGTGACAATACTTGCACACGTATGGGTACAGAGAACACACGTCCAAGTATTTGATTTCTTCTCCTTTCTCCTCATCCGCTTGGTACAGCAAACAGGTGGCATTCGTCCGTCCTCCGTACAAACTGTCCCTTGGGTTCAGAGGGTCCGCCAGCTTGTAACTTTCCACGATACGCTTAAACTCGGGATCGGTTTTCAATCGCTGGTCGTATTCGTGTTCCCACATTTCTATCACTTGGTATCCTTGCTCTTCTAACTTAAAGCGACGTTGACAAGTGGCCTGGTACAAGTCTTCCATGGTTCGTTGTAAAAACTGATTTTTAGTGCTCCGTTGAGGATAACAGATAGGACATCCATGAAATAAGCAACCGGTAAACTCGTACACGATCTGAGGGTTTTCTAAGTCCCAACCATCTACCGAATACCTTCCGATGGTCTTTTCACCTCCTCCGTTGCGGGCATGTTGAATCCATTATTCTTCCTTGTCGCACAAGTAATGTAACCAGCGTAGTGCTTTGACCGAGTATTGTCGTTTGACAAAATGGGTCGTTTGAGGAATGATAGCAGCTAGGGTGTTTTCGGGCATGACTCGTTGACGGTACACTATGAATCACGCTTTAGCAAGGGTGCAGTCTTCTTTCAAAGGATCGATTCCTCCGTGCTCCATGAATAATTTTCGAAATTTACCACAACAACGTCTTAAAATGTCCACGTCAGAACGACAATATTTTAACATTTCTTCCTGAAAGTCGAAAGGGTCCGAAGCTTGACTCTGGTATTATGCGTAGAAAGCTTCTCGTTGTTCGTTACGCATGTTGTCGGGGTCGTAGTAGTGAACTTCAGGCAAATGGGGTAGAACAGCATGTTGATGGCTTCGGTATTGAAAAAGTGAGGAAAATAGCCTTTGGCCATTTCCGTCATGCCAAACGTTTTAGGCATGCGACTCAAAGATATGGCCAAATAATTCATCGAATCTTTAAACTGTACGTGTCCTACTTGCATGGAAATGATTTTGGCTCCGTTCAAAGTCACTTTAGGACGTTCGGTACTTTGTTCCGTATAGTATCTCAACAAAAACTGTCCATCGTATCCCGATAAATTATGAGCCATGACTGTGGCATAACGATGACAATCTTCGTAACGTTCGATGTCTTCTTGGCTCCAGGTTTCGTCGATAGGGTCTAAGACCCATTCGGCAAAATCGGTCAATGTGTTCGGTCCCCGAAAGATTTTTTCACGTCCTCCAGGAATCTTGCTACAGTGAGGGCAATGAGTCAAGATAGGCTCTTGGATGCATTTGTCGCACGCTCGATGTTCTACAAAGAAATTAGGAATGTGAATACCAGTCTCTTGCATGCACTCAAAATCGAAAAAGATGAAATTGCTTTTCCTTTTCTTGTCAGCTTCTTTTTCTTCATATTTATAATGATATTTTTGAATGTAGCATTGGTGTTCCAAGTTAACGATTTGGTGACAAATGTGACATTTTTTCGTTCCTGAACAGACGTGTGCCTTGGCATTATTGGTACGTATGACTTATCCACAAGTAGGACACAATCTCAGGAGTTGACATGCACTTTTCCGCTGTGTTCCTTGCGTTCAAATGTTGTTGGTAACAGACAGGACTGACTAACGTGCGCTGACAAACTGGGTAATACACTCGTTCTTGTCCTTCGTCCAAACTGGGTTTAGAGGCCAAACATCCCTCACATTTCGATCCACAATGCTTATGTTGCTTTCGATTGTTATAGCCGTAGTCACATTTCTCACAGTAATAACCGTATGACATGAATGGAGTGATACTGGTAATGGCATCAAAATGTTCATCGTGATGATAGATGTGAATGTATTTTCCGTCTTTGAAATCTTTGCCTCGAAACAACAGAGGTCCGCGCACTTCTTGAGGGTGCACTTTCAAGGTGCAACGTGGAGCCAAAACGTCTTGCAACTTTTGCATTTCATGAATGCCTCAGGGTGTGTCTTTAGGTAGTCCCGCTTTCTGTAACAGGAGGTCTGCCTCTCTTTGTTGTTTCACTCGGTCCGATTGTTGAATAGTTTTCCAGGCTCTTTTCCATTCTGGCGTGTTGTTCTTGTCGGCATACGTTCGTCCCACCCCGATGGCAAAGTCTAAACACATCTTATCTTGAGAATTCTTAATTTGGACGATACTCTTTTTGATGCTGCGAAGGTTGTCTACCAATAGCACTTTTTTGCCATGTCCCGTTCTTTGGGGAAGAGAAACGTGGGTCATGAACAGTGTCGCTTTTCCGTCGGTGATGTGCAACTTGTCGTTGAATTGTTGCACGTGTTGAATCTTGTCGATGATTTTGGAAGGTGTCAATTCTGATGGACTGCTAAACTCGATCCATACGGGAGACTTCAAATTGTCGTGCTGAATGGAAAGTCTCAAGCGATCGTCTTCTTTGGCTTTACATTGCTGTTTCAGATTTGTTAAAAAAAAGAATCACACACATCGGTGATGAACTCTTCTGCTCTCTCCAGTGGTACGTCGGACTTGAAATCTTTAAACTTCACGGTGTACGTGTGGGCTGTAGTTCTAAATTTTCTAAAGGATCGTTTGTCCGTCTCCTGAATGTGATAGTAATTTTTAGGGTTTACTGTTGGTACTTTATTTTGTTTTGCTGTAGTCTCCATGGGTTTAGATTCTGGTTCACTCATCTCATCTTCAAAATCACTGGCATGAATTTGAGCCAAGACTTCAGCTAATGTGCGAGGCGATAAATCACGTTTCTGCCTCTTACTTTCTTTTTCTCTCTCACTGAAATCGTGCGACCGTTTCATCTTGATTGCAAAAAGTGAAATGACTACATTTGAAATGCCATGGACCCTATATATTCATGTCAAATCATTGCATATATAAAGGGAAAGTGCCTTCCCTCTCAGTATTCATTTTGCTCTCAAGCTGACCAGTACGATGAAAGAACCCACACAAATCGAACTTCTCACTAGAGCTTTACGAGGTGTCATACGAAAGTTTTCGCCAGACAATCCAACGGACTATTCTTCCTCTTTTCCAGATAAAAGTCAGGATACTTGCTATATCTGTAAGAATAAAGGGCATTGGGGTACAGAATGTCCAGACCTTCAAAAAACCAGTGTCAGAAAAGACAAAAGTCGAGATGCATGTTATCATTGTAAAGAGAGAGGACATTGGTCTAAAGAGTGCCCTAAGAAACAACAGGAGCAGGAGAAGGAGGAAAAAGAGGAAAAGGAAGAACCCCGAGACGTTCAGAAAGAGAAGAAAAGAAGGAGAGAAAAAAGAGAGGAAGAGGAGGAGGAGATGGAAACTGTGAACGTGAAGAAATTCAAACAACAAAGAGAGTGAACCAAACACAGACAAAGAAGACGTTTATGAACTTTTTTAAAAAAGTGTTGTGTTCTGTTGTGAATTAAATTGTAACGAGTTGTACCGGAATACACCAGATTGAAAAAACGCAAGTGTCTCTGGTTTTAATTTTTTTAGAATAAGAGTCTACATTCACACACATACATACATACTAGGCTGATACAAGGGATTTTAAGTTTTAATTGATTTTTGGGGGCAAAATGAATATTATTTCTTTTCGAAAGTAGTGAGTGGTCCTGTAAAGGACCGTTGAGTCTTTTGTTTCCTGAGAACACACTCAAGAACGAGAAGCAATTCGCTTTAATTTCCTTATGCCTTTGCCACGGCCAAGACCAACTTGTGGACTTGCTCTTGTCAATGATTGAGTAGAAATTACTAATGGTGGTATCTCTGGTGTGGTACATTTCTTTCAGACTTCTTAACTCCGCTAAAATATCAAAGAGTATCGTGACCGTTTGAGTTTCACTGTTTTCCTTCTCTCCTGAACTTGTTTTCTTTTCTACTGCTTCTTCTTCTTCTTCTTGTCGTTTCCTTCTTGCCTCTTCTTCTCGCCGTTGGTGTTCTAGCAGAAATACTTCTTCTGCCTCTTTCTGTTGCTGTAAAAATTTCTCTAATTCTTCTTTTTGTCTTTATCTAAAATCGTCGACGCGTGGTAACGAAGGAGAAATTGGTGAAAGTACTGGTGCCCGTACAAATTCTTGCGAAGAGAGAAAATCTACTAAATCTCAGTTGAAATCAACCTCTTCGGGCAGTGATACTGTATTCACTTTAGTAGCTGCTGCTATGCCATCGCTTTTCGTCTCCGCAGCCGGCGCACCCCAAGTCAATGTCTTCTTAGGTTCCGTCATTTTTGACCCAACAATGTCGCATCAATGCACTTCGCACGAACGCTAGTGAACGTATATAGGGATTGTGAAATCACAGGGAGCTCTCTTCGGATTGGAAGACAGACTCCGCGAAGTGACCGAATTTTATAACGCGTATTGGGATTGGTCAACCATTACAATCCGTTTCGATCCACTCTTCTCCTATAAATGCACACGGTTTACTTCATTCCCTTCATCTGTTCTCATCACACAAAAAATGTGGGCTAACTTAGAATCATCTACCCTTGTATCATCGAGACTGTTTAACCCGGACTATCCCACGTATGTCACATCATCATGGGCTATTATCAAGATCACTGATACGGTCTTTTGGAAACGAAGGATTTATGTAGAAAGACAAGGGTGCTTAAAGAGAGTCCTCATTTACGGACCAGAAGTAAGAAGAAGTTTGAGAAATAGAAGACGATCAGTGAGATACCCTGTATGTTAACGAACTGGTGTTAACAACATAAACAAAGGCCCTTTTCAGGGCCACTTTTCATACCTCGAAAGCAAATTACCTAAGTTATAAAACATACATTTCATTACATTCACTAACACGACGAACGCTTGATGTCACAGTACTTGATGAATGCTTGACGTCACAGGACTTGCACATTGCTACACTGTTGACAAGTGTCCAGTACCGTGACGTCATGCCACCAGTGCAATTTCTCTGGTCGCTATACAGACCTGGAATGTACTAATACAAAATTTCCCTTGACGCTATAGTATCCCAGCTGTCTCAGGTGACGTCATAAAACCTTGACGCTATACTATCCCAGGCTGGTTTTTAATGATAACTCCCATTGACGCTATTCTATCCCCCTTCACTACTTCTGTCCTTATATGTTTTATTGAGACACTAATTTCCATATTTATGACATTTTCATTCTTCTCTTTTTTTCACTCTCTCTCTCACTCCCTCTCTCTCTCTCTCTCTCTCTCTCTCTCTCTCTCTCTCTCTCTCTCTCTCTCTCTCTCTCTCTCTCTCTCTCTCTCTCTCTCTCTCTCTCTCTCTCTCTCTCTCTCTCTCTCTCTCTCTCCACATAAAGATTTACACTGTCAACTGTAGGCCCTCTGGTACACATTGATGCAAACTATCGGTTAAACATGTTTATTAAACGTTTTCAGAAGGCTTGTAAACAGCCCATCCACCCCCAATTACAAAAGTGGGTACATGAAAACTGACTCAGTACGTGTATATACTTATGCATGGATAAAAATTAAAGTGCATTAATACAAATGAATATTCGCAAATTCATCGGATTAGAAAAAGTTAATACAAACTAAGATTATATCAACTAATTTAAAGAATGAAAAGGTGGAGAATGAGTGATGATTACATGTATTATACGGTGAGTACTGGAAGAAAATTATGCCAGAAGGTATTTTGTCGTAGACGATTACTGAAATATTTTAGCATCTTTATAGCAAGTCAGAAAGTTTTCAAAAATTCGGGTGTTTAAATCATTTTGATAGCTCAGCACGACATCTGTACAAATAGGAATGAATGACTGGTTTAAGCAAATGTATTAATCTCTGTCATGGTGTGATGATACGGTAGGATTTTAACAATATAAATATAATGGTAAGCAGTTTTATCGTCCTCTATACAGGTGCACAATGGGATTTCAGTAACAAAATTTAAACTTGGATCACTATTTAAATCACTGCAGTTACCTGTATAATAAGACAGTGGGATATGATTATATGTAGGGGAAATATTATGTTTAAATTTTAGAAAATCTGTTTTTTATCTAGTCGATCCGGTAGGGAGTTCCAGACCTAAAATGTGGAAAATATATAAGAATTTCTAGAGATTTCTAATCTTGCACGCTGTCGTTCCTTACTTTGATGGGGTGGGTTGTCTGGTTTTGATTATCGTTATCTAGAGGTGATCGCCGACGGTGTAATTTAACTGGATCGAGTAAATATCATAATAAAAGGTGAAACTTATAGGCGGAAGATCTGTGCAAGTATCTAGAACAGAATAACAAGAGCCCCCTTTACAAATAAAGCCAATATTTAATCAAAATTCATAGCAATAAAATTTATAAACGATTGTGATATTCCATTATGATTATCTTTCTTTTTGGCTTACTTATTCAACGAATTTCAAATACAAATACAAAAACTTACCCATCTCAAGAAAAATGATCTACAAAATTAAACCAATAAATCTATGCAAATATAAGCAAATAAATCAACCAATTATCATATTAGTATCAACGAATTACGTAAGATGATTGCAAATTCTTTGTGTTTCCACGCTCTTTCTTCCAGAATTGTGTCTACAGATTTCCAGACAATAGTTTATACTAAATAATATTACAAATATATTTACTTCCTAAATTCAATTCGGAGTCCTGTTGCATTTGTTTCTCTTGAAGAAGTAAAAGCGTTGACTGATTTCAAATTTTTCGATTTGCACATTTAAACTGAGAGTTTTCATATGGAACCACGCCCTATTTACAGCGTGTCCAATCTAAATGAAATATATTTCCCGCCTGAACTAGGCTAAAATAATGTAATTCGTCTGACATCGTAGATTATCAAAAACTGTGGCCTGCAACATTTCAAATCTGACAACTCCGCTACGAAAATTAACCCTCGACTGTCTAGTTTGAACAAACATATTCCTTAAGTGATAATCACTAAACTTTCGAAAAAGACGGTACAATTCCGTGCATTATGGCGTTTTAAACACGCGCGGGTCTCCATAAATCTAATTATACGTGTCCAGCTCTATGAGTTCTACAGAGAGCGACAGAATAATTTGCCTTGCTATTACGCACGCACTTGTTGAAAATTATTTATATTTCTCAAAATAGGTGGCTTTGCATATCTAGCCAACGGAGATACAAATGCTCGGTGTTAGGTTGGAGAAGAATGGTACTAATCTCATTAGAAAGGTGCAGAGATTGTGAATTTTCTTCTTTCCAATAATTAAAGCCAACTGGATTCTCTGTAAAATATTGTTAGCATAAGCGCTATGTTAAGTGAAGTTAAGAAAGTTTCACACCATAAGTTGCAGTCTTGTGTGTCTTGTAATGTCAGAGGCAGAGTAATCGTCCCTTAGTAAAGGATAGAATATATAAGACAGATAAATTTATCTGACGTTTTCCCTGCTAGATTGTATTTAATGAATCTTAAAACATCTAATTATTTTGGATATATTTTATCGTATATATCAATATGTTTCTAAAATCTACCCAAGTAGCAAATGCTAGACCAATGTGTTTACAATGCTCGACAATATGTTGAAAATCATTCTGTAACTCCGGCTTTGGACAAAAATCAATGAATAATAATAATAATAATAATAATAATAATAATAATAATAATAATAATAATAATAATAATAATAATAATAATAATAATAATAATAATAATAAAAATAATGAGGACGTTGTATAGTGCCTAATCTTAAGACACTATAAGGGCTTTGAACCATTATACAACATCTACAACATGGAAAAGATATATTAATATAATTTCAAAAAATAAACACTATGAAATTAAAAAAAACAAAACATACTGAAATATATAATGTAGGGCGCATTATTAGGTATTTTTAAGTTTGTTCTTGCAGTCGAAATAGGTAAGTTTTAAAAGCGCTCTTAAATGAGATCACTGTGTGTTTGTGTCTAAGTTCGTTGGCAATTGGTTCCACGTTTCTAGGCCCCGGTATGAAAAAGAATTGTGTCGATATGATTTCGTTTTCCTATTGGGTTTAATGAGTGTACGATTGTCAGAAGAGGAACGTAAGTATCTTGCTGGTGTGTACGCATAGATGAGGTCGAATATGTATGTTGGACTGGAGCGAAACGTATCATAGAGAAAAAAAAATGTGTTTAATTCTGGATCGTATAGCATGTGTAGGGAATAGAGCATGAGGAGATGTGCTCTGAGTGTGGTACTCTAAAGATGATCCGATCTAGCTGTGTTTTGAATGCTTTGAAGTTTATGGAGTAGATATTGAGATGAACCAGACAGAATTGAGTTACAGTAGTCCAGTCTTGAACATACCAAGGAACACACACGTGTTTTAGCAGCATCAACTGAAATATAAATGCGAATAGAGCTGATGCGTCTCATGACATGTTGGTGCAATATGAGAGTTTTGCCGAAAGTAACACCTAGGTTTCGTACTGACTGTGTGAATTTAATGTTGGTGTTGCTGATATTTATTGTTTGAGGAAAAGAATGTAAAAGAGAAAGTCTTTGTGTTATAATCTGAATGGCTTCAGTTTTATCATCATTCGTCTACATGTCATCCATGATTTCACATCAGAAATGTACCTCTCTACGCCTTTGAATGTAGCATCAGCTTCTTTTTGGTGTCTAGATTTGTATGTTTCTGTGTCGTCAACGTACAATTGGTGAGACACTGAGACACTAGATGATGAACTATGATACGTGAGAGCGGCTGAGTGTATAGAATGAAGAGAACAGTTCCAAAAACAAACCGCTGTGGAACACCACAACATAAATCAGCTGGGCTGGAGTGTATTCCATTTGCGGACACAACTTGCGTCCTGTCCTGTTGGCCAAGTAGGACTTGAACCACAGTAGGGTTTTATCATGAATGCTAAATGTATGCTGGAGACGGTGAAGTAATATATCATGGTCTATTGTGTCAAATACTGTAGAAAAATCAAGGAGGCTGAGGACTGTAATATTTTTGCTATCGAAAGCAGAGAGAGGGTCATTTAATATTTTCAGAAGGGTAGTTTAAGTACTGTGGCAAGGGTAATATGTAGTCTGTCCATTGCTAAAAAAATATTATAAATTCAGATGCAATATAAGTTTATATAAAACAACTTTTCCTAAAATATGTTTATATGAATGGGTGATTAGAAACTGACTGTAGTTCTTTAAATCATTATAGTTGTGTATTAGTATCTTCAGCAGAGGCATTACAATGACGGATGTTAAAAATGATGGGAATTTCCCAAATGAGAGAGAGAGAGAGAGAGAGAGAGAGAGAGAGAGAGAGAGAGAGAGAGAGAGAGAGAGAGAGAGAGAATAATATCATCAGTTCGTGAAGGAAATATTGGATCTAAGCACTCAAGCATTAGTGATGTCGGAATTGAATCAAGTTCACATGACTGGTGCAACCTTCGTCACTAGTGTACGTACAAAATCCATAAGGACAGGTTATAATGCTGCTAACGATTGCTGCTGTAATTCCATATCGTAACTGCTTTGTGACGACAAATCAGTAGAAAATGTGTTGTCAAGCTTATCTCTAATAGTTTGTATATTGTCGCGGAAGAAATTTGCAAACAGGTCCGGAAGGTCGACTGGAAAGAAATTCGCTGGAAGTGGTGTACAGTAGTTCCTTGGCATTAACTTGTTAGTAATCTGGAAGAGTTCTTTGCAGCTTAAACTTTCCGTGATCTTAGTACTGTTGTGGGTTGATTTCGCTGGATGGACTATGTTTGTGACGCTCTTTTAGCGGTTTCATAGATTTGCTTATGAATGGCGAGTCTTGTGGAAAGCCAAAGCTTCCCGGCTTTATAGGCAGTCTCTTTTATTTCTTCATGAATCACGTAAATCGTCAAGGACTGAACTTACATAACCTGTCGATACGTGTTTCCCATGCTATATTATATACTGTAATACTCTAAGACAAACGATGCACATTGTTTAGAAAATAAGGTATAGAATAAATATAATAAAACACTGTTAAGTAGCAATTTTATATCATCACAATCGTTCTTGAAGCGATCAGGAGATGATTAATGTTGATCACAAATGGAAATTACGTGACATTCGAAACTTGACTCAAATATACCGTAGTGATGCTAAGGCCACAGAAAACTGTTTGAGTCTAGGACTAAATGCAACCCTTATCAGCTAAATCACAATCATTTAAACTTTTTAAGATATTACACATTGAAGTTTGTCAGATACAACCGCTCTATGTTTCTACATCAGGCCTTCCCTAATCCAATATTATCATTCCGCGCATGTGTGAACAAAAATAAAAATAATCTCTTCATTTTCGTTCAAATAGAGTACAAGCGTTAAGTTGTAAAACGTCGCCGTCCTAAAGTTATTATAAAATTTAAGCTAAGTGACAGTCAGTAAAATTCGGGAAGACAAATTATTCTGTTTTGTCACTCGTGGCTTCATCACTTCCGATCATACGATGTTTAAACCTCACTCGTGAAGTATTTCCTTGTATCTACTCCAAAAAGTAAATATCATCCTTATAATATACAGTGAATTCTAACAGCAAATTGAAGATATAATCTGCAATGTGGTTTATATATATGGCTACACTGTGCGGTTGAAATTACTCTAATTCTTCCTAATAATTTTATCAACGATAATTTTCCTATGCGGGACACAAATAATTAGTCGCTTCCCGCCAGAAAGGTGTCTGGTCTAAAAAGTGTCGGCTGTATCATACAGTGTTGGTTTATGTCTTACAAAGGCTAGATTAAGCGAAATTGTGTTAAACAAACAAACAATCCTATATATATATATATATATATATATATATATATATATATATATATATATATATATATATATATATATATATATATATATATATATATATATATATATATATATATATATATAACATGGTAAAGCTAGCTTTTATTACTAAGACTTCCAAAAGTTTCCTATTGCCTGCGAGGAAAATATCTATGACAAATCGCGTCCCTCTTTGACTGCTCTGTCTCCAATACACGCACAATGACATGTACTTAGACTTACTACGTGCGGAGATAAAAATCATGCAGTCAAAAATTACTCTCTAAAATAACTCCTTTCAGTGCCAGAGACTATTCGTTTCCAAACTTGAATTCTCTCTCTCTCTCTCTCTCTCTCTCTCTCTCTCTCTCTCTCTCTCTCTCTCTCTCTCTCTCTCTCTCTCTCTCTCTCTCTCTCTCTCTCTCTCTCTCTCTCTCTCTCTCTCTCTCTCTCTCTCTTAATGAAGTATATATCGCCTCGAATAAACAAATACAACAACCGATATGAAGCAAACGTCGTGGAATTATCTGAATAGTATACTTGGAAAACAATATTGCTATTTTAGTTCCAATCATCGCCATCAGAGTCCTTTACAAACCATCTTTAGGGTAAATTGTAATTGCTGCAGCAATCACGACGTTTGTGAAAATAGCATATGTGAGCAAGGATGATAAAGTGATGGATTGTGGGAAATAAACACATGAGAGCAAGGATATGAAGGTAATGAAGTGTGAGAAAACACTGCATGAAATTAAGAATATTAAAGCAAAGGATTGTGAGAAAGCAAAACATGAGATCAAGGATATGAAAGTGATTCTGGAGAAAACAAAACATGTTAGAGCAAATATTTAAAAGTAATGGATTGTGGGAAAATAACACATGCAACTAAGGATATGAAAATAATGGAATGTGGAAAATAACTCGTGAAAAGAAGGATATAAATGTAACAAATTGTGGAGAAATAAAAACAGGTGAGAGCAAAGATATTAAAATAACAGATTGTGGATAAATAACACGCGAGAGCAAATAAATCAAAATAATGGATTGTGAAAAATACCACGTGAGAGAAAGGATATGAAAGGATTGGATTGTTAAAAAATAGCACGTCAAAGCAAGGATATGAAAGTAATGGATTGTGGGAAAACAATAAGTGAGAGCAAATATATGAAAGTAAGGAATTCTGGGAAAACAATAAGTGAAAGCAAGGATATGAAAGTAATGGATTGTGGGAAAATAATAATTGAGAGCAACGATGGACATCATCTCTCAGGTTAGAAATAGAAATTGACAGGATTGTCAAATCTGTTGCGACCAATTAATTGTAGAACGTGTATCTTTTGTATTTTATTAAAGAATGGTTTGTACTTCAATGCTAACTATAAGCAGTTTTACTGTAAAAATGAATTCATTTGAGAGAAAGAAGAAAAAAAACAAAAAAAATATGTTAACATTTTTAGATGTTAAATCTGAGATTAATCGAA
Source organism: Potamilus streckersoni (assembly GCA_016746295.1). Taxonomy (NCBI): domain Eukaryota; kingdom Metazoa; phylum Mollusca; class Bivalvia; order Unionida; family Unionidae; genus Potamilus; species Potamilus streckersoni. The sequence continues at coordinate 128,009 of JAEAOA010000261.1, forward strand.
TTTTATTGAGTTTAGACATCTATCAGTATACTGCCTTTGCGTACAGACGCGTGTCGTAGATTTGAAAAACTAATTCGTTTACACACTGTCACATCATATATGAAATAATGTTGAATGAAAATCATTTTTACAGATTTTTCTTCCGTCTTAGGTATCATCCGGTATTTGTGTATATTTATTAGGTATCATTCTGTATTTGTGTATATGTTTAGGTATCATTCTGTATTTGTATATATTTATTAGGTATCATTCTTCCTTTGTGTATATTTATTAGATTCCATTCAGTATTTGCAAATGATTATTAGATATCGTTCGGTATTTGTATATGATTATTATACATTATTTGGTATTTATTTCTATACGATTATTAAATATTCGGTATTTGTGTCTGTATTAGATATCGTTTGGTATTTGTATATGATCATTTTATATCATCCGGCAATTGTGAATATTTATTAGATTTTATTCGGTATTTTGTATATATTTATTAGATATCACTAAATATTTGTGTATGATTACTAAATATCGTTTGGTATTTGTATACGATTATCAGATATCGTTTAGTATTTGAATATGATTATTAGACATCATTAGGCATTTGTACATATTTATTAGATATCATTCGGTATTTATATATTTATTAGATATCGTTTGGTATTTGCATATGTTTATTAGAAATCATTCGATATTTGTGTATGTTTATTAATTGTACATTTTGCCTTCCGTTGCAAAAAGTAGTATATACTGAAAGTATGTTTGCCATTTTTAAAGGAACAAAGCTCTTGTTTCTGTGTGGTGTCATGTAGAAATAATGATAACATTTTAATTTGATGCAGTCTATCATGCGAATGATTCAATCTATGCAACCTATTCATTTTATGGTAATTCTGATCTTGATTAGCCATCTTGTGCCATAAAAAATTTGACTAAGACACTTTTCACAGCATTAGAGAAGGACCATACTTACTACTTTTTACTGAAGTAACAACATTAAGTGACATCTTATTTGAATAGAAGTCTCAAAAGCCTTCTTCAGAATAGGACACTTTGTATACATGTTTCTTTAATTCTCAAATTTCTGCCACCAGTTTTTGAAAAAAGGCACATTCTGTAAAATATATTTTGAACAAGAAAACTATTATTTAGAAATAGAATGTGTGTTACTTGAATGATCATTGAACTCATGACCTGAAAAAAAATATCATTTCATTATCGGAGAAATAATAAAATATATGTGTGCAATCGAAACTGTTTTCTTGAAAAAAAGTTTAATTTCACTTGATTCATACATTTAGTTCTAAGATGTGTGTGTGAGAGAGAGAGATAGAGAGAGAGAGAAAGAGAGTGTGTGTGTGTGTGTGATTTAGTTTCTTGACGTATTTTTAGCACTTGTTCAGTCATATCTTTACGATGTCTGCAGTGTGACAGTATATAGAAATGTCTAGCACTAAGGTATCATGCTGCAGACACATGGGATGATGTCCCACCTAGTCCCATTTTCCTGAAACCAGGCCAACCAGTCCTAACACTAAACTGCAGAGCGCAATACGAGGCAGCTGTTAGTACTATTTTTAAAGTCTTTGCAAGGAACAAACAAAAGCATATTGCGTACTTATGAAAAGACCATCTGATAAAGGCAGTTATCTCACCAAAACTGTCGATAAACATGTTTAAAATTGATCGCCTCTCAACATGCCAACGCCAAGCTAGATGGATTGCCATTATATTGTCGATTGGAAGAAACTAATCATATATTTCGCAGTGTAAGCTTAAAAATATCTTGCGTGCCATCACCTGTAATCCTTCACATAAAGACATTTGTTTTCAAGGCATATATATATATATATATATATATATATATATATATATATATATATATATATATATATATATATATATATATATATATATATATATATATGTATGTATGTATGTATGTATGTATGTATGTATGTATGTATGTATGTATGTATACACTGGGTTTCTTTCTTTTTACATGCCTATTCCACTTTTGCTACGCAGCTCATGTCAGAGCTCATGGGGATGCCTAAGTGTTATATAGTTTGGGAACTTAGAATAAAGTATGGGACAATTTCCCTCTTAAAATTTCAATCTATATTCCATATATATATGGAATGTTTGCACAAGCAACGAAAATTTCCACGGCTCAGCTTCAAATCCAATCCAGTTGTAAAAACAAAACATCTGATGGACATGTATTTATGCATTAATGTATGCTTGTCCCCACTCAACATCAAACGATAGGTTTTACCAGCTGGAATTACTAATTACTTCTTACATTTCTAAAGTAATCTTGGCTGTAGTTCCGTGTCTGCAACGAGCTGCAATTCCTCTAAAACAAGTGCTGTGCATGACGGCTTGTTACTCCTTCATACGAGGGTCCTAAATAGTAGAATGTTAGTTGCCAAAAAAGGGTATTCAGGTCCGAAAATTTAAATAAGGTCCGAAAATTTAAATATATCGACGGACCATAGTTGATCTTTCCAGCCATCTAACTCACCAAATCTAAATTGTTTTCAAGTTACTCATTTCATTTTAATGTGCACCTTTAGGAGATTAATAACATAGAGAATTGGTACAGACATGAGAATGACAAGGACAGGATATGTATGATTCACAAACTCGTACATGTAAACTAACCATCGAATATAAATTACATACTCCAACATATATAAATAGCAACGGATTTTTATGTGGAAACCTGATTACCTTTCCGAACAATAAAATGGATCATTCCTATATTCTCTAACTCAACATAATATACTAGGTACATAACAAAGTTATCAAAACTAGCAGAGATGTTACATCATAATTTATGAGCAGTAATATTGTAAAATAATCAAAAAGAGTACCCAAGTTATCAATGAGGTAGGTAATCTAGCGGGATAATTTTGAGCTAATTCGTTCATTTGTCGTTATTTAGTTAGTTAGCCATAAATTTTAAGAAGCAAGCAAACATTCCTATTAGTAACAAAATTCGTGCAAGCTTCTTGCAGAAATTTAGCAGCCGACATAAAATTTATGTAGACTTCATGGTCATTCAGTCCACAATTGTATGGGCTTTTCTTTCCTTGCAAATGATGAAGACATTCTTCGTCAGATCTATTATAAGCCATGCAGAGTGTGAGTGATGACATAAGTATACGAAGTATTTTGATGTTGGAAATTATGAGTTGTCATACTGTATGGAGTAAGCTGAAGCCTGGTCAAACTTTTGACCAGTTGATGATCTTCGTTTCCACACAGGTTTCACAAAATGGCTGATTTAATAGAATGTTGTATATTCTGAATTTTGAAACGATTTCCTGTTCATTTATGATAGTTTTCCGCACAATATGCTTCCGTTCCAACTTAACCGGAAATGTCTTATTTATATAGCTTAGGCAAGTTAGTTACTAGTTTCGTACTGTTCGCCGTCAGTTTATTGCATATATATATATATATATATATATATATATATATGTATATATATATATATATGCAATAAACTGACAATGAACAGCGCAGATCTAGCATCTATATAATTAACTCTCTCTCTGTCTCTCTCTGTATATATATATATATATATATATATATATATATATATATATATATATATATATATATATATATATATATATATATATATATATATATATATATATATATATATATATATATATATATATATAACTGAAATCAATTCCATTTATTTCGTACGTTAATTCCTGCAAAGAAATGATGTACACAATATACAGTAACAATATTCTTTTAGACAACGTAGCCTCCGGCATCTGAAATAATTTGCAAAGGAAATATAGTTTGCTTTGATCAATTTCAGAGACGAATCGGTTTAGTCCAAGCATGCTTTCGCCGATTGCAGACTTGGTCTTACGGAATCAATTCTTTAATATGCTTAACACATTTTTGCTGAAATACATCTAATATTTTAATGTCCTTATATCCGGTCTTTAGGTAAATCTATCAACCGTAAAGCACTGTTGGAATAAAACTGTTCTTACATAGAATTGCTGTAGTTAAGGGGTTTACATCTTATTCTGTTTTCCCATTCCCAATAAAGTAATATACTAGGTTTCTTTCTTTTTACATGCCTATTCCACTTTTGCTACACAGCTTATGTCAGAGCTCATATGGATGCCTAAGTGTTATATAGTTTGGGAACTTAGAATAAAGTCTGGGACAATTTCCCTCTTAAAATTTCAATCTTTCTTCTGTCTATTTTGGTTGAAGATGACAATGCACCTATTGTTTGCATAGATTTTAAAATTACAGTTTACCGTTTACAAGTGATATATATCCAGTATTACTTCATCTTGTAAATGAGCAGGAGCTCTCTTTATAACTGTCATATCAGCTAACGCAGGGATTGCGGAAGAAATTGATCACACGGTTTTTTCTAATTTGGAACTTTCTAACAACAATTATATATATATATATATATATATATATATATATATATATATATATATATATATATATATATATATGTGTGTGTGTGTGTGTGTGTGTGTGTGTGTGTGTGTGTGTGTGTGTGTGAATATATATATATATATATATAAAGAGAGAGACAGACACACAGACAGACTGAGGCAAAGACAGTTTAACGCAGTTCTAGCAGGCTTTCTTGTTATGTTTAAAGTTAATTGCGAAGGACTGCGAATATATGCAATGCTGATTATAATAGATATCATATAGTTTACTCACTTCCAATCTGATATTATTATGACAAAATAGTGTTCTCTAATTTACGCTGGACGTACTGCTTTTCCAATTGCACTTGGATGACAAGTCATGGTTTCAAGTTTGCATTCGACTATGGGTTATATGACGGGTGAGTGTGGGGGGAGAAGGGGGCTTGTAGTTTCAAGTGGACGGTAGTTTCACATGGGCGCTCTATGTCATGGAACATGTTAGGGAGATTCTGTTCTTTCGCAAAAGATGAAGTATGGTAGTTTTCTTGGATCTTGCAAACACAGAAAGTATGGTTAAGTAATAAGTATGTGATGTGCAAATAGATCATGAAAAAAATTATTTGAAGACGTAAATTGAATAGCTTTATCTGGTGTTAAGACGTGTTTTTATGTGTGGCATTTGTATAATAATGGAACACAATGACCTCGGAGATAAGGCTAAATCTTAGAAAATATAATCATAGTTGTGGAAATGCATGATATTGCATTTATTAATTTTGCTTAGAACTCACAAAATTGGATGATTAATTTATAGTTTTCCAAATTATGAACTTATTTGCAAAGCAAAACTCCAGAAATAAAGTAAAATCTATAATTTTCTCAGGATGATTTTTTTTTAAAAAAAAAAAAAGGATTCTAACATGTTTATTTTTGTTCTTGCCAAAATATTCAAGAATCAAAGAAAGACAAAAAGACAATCAGACAGACAATACAGATACACAGGGGGTAGGGGAAATCAGAAATATTTAATTAATTATTGGATTTTTCGTTATAAGTTACTTGCCCAAAAGAGACCTAGTCTCGCGATACCATCTACTGATTGAACATTTGTGTCCTACTTACCGGCGTTCTATATTTACAAATGCCTGTGCGTTTATTGTATATTTGTATTCATGTAAATTAAATAATAACCCTGCAATCAAATTGTTAATTGGAGACAATGTGAAGAAACTGTACATATTATTTTCAAAAGCTGGCCTATCCAATTTCCCAAATGTTGATAAATACTTTTCATTGCGTCATTTTCTGTATGAATAATTCTGTATGAATAATAATAATAATATGAGAAATTCGTATATCAAATAGGAATAATATCTAACTTACTTTTCTGCATCCATTGAAATGCTAAATAGTTACTAATAAACCGTCAATACTCGCTATTACATCGAGTCAAACTGCAAACTGCTCAGTCTCAATGTTACGTCTCATATTTTATGTGGGAATAAATGTAAGAATGGTATGCGGTATGTAATATAGAGAAGCGAGAGATGAAGTTAAATATCATACTTTAGAATACAATATAAATACAACTAAATTTCGTAAGGAAATTTTATGTTAGCGTGAAATTATTATGATCGTATGGCCTCAATGCTAACCAACCAAATTTCGTTTGACAAACATTTTGTGTGCACTTAAAATGTTTTGCCTCCAGTCAAGTTGACCAGAGAAACATAGTCTTGATCTAATTGCATACAATGCAACATTTTTATTTGTAATATACAAAACGTTTGCTAAATGGTTCCGTTAGGGGTCGGGGCGGTCTATTGCTAAAAATCAATATTGTGAGCTTTTTATATTTCATACGGCTTTTTCATGCATGTCACAATGTTATGACTTTATGCATGTGAATCAGATCCATACATTCTTTCTACAAACAAATCAGCCGACGTCTCTTCCAGTCCACACCCCTCCTTAAAATGAGCGCGAAAAATAGGAAAGTTTCCTACAGTACGTTTTCTTTAGTTAGATATTTAAGATTATGCACTGGAAACAATTAAATGCAAAATCTTACATCTAGGCCTTCATATGGGTTCCAAGGGTTCTGTCTCAATTGCATCCGTTACGTCGACGATGTTTAAACCACTGGTACCTAAATTCTATAAGATGGCTGATTCATGTGAAAGCGTTACAGTGGTCAGACACTGTTCAACTGGACGAGGACCACAAGAGTTTGGTTGATACTCATCCTTTTAATAACAAGGTGGCCATGCTGCAGCTAATTCCAGAGGAAGAGTTAGAGAATTGCAAATTCGTTTACGTTACCAAATTTTGTCTGTGGAGGAAAATTATGTGCGGTGTGTGGTGTGTGAACTACTCACTAAAATTTGGATTCACTGCTGGAGTACGATTAACTCTGCAAAATGTACACTTATAACCTCCGACAAAAAGATGGTACAAAGAAAGGTCTACAATGTCACGACCTTAATTATTTGTACAGTATATTCCATGTAAGGATATCAATGACATTATTCCAACAGTGGAGGAAAACCATCGCATTTTACAAGGACTTTGTCCATTGAATTGTGGTCGGCGTGTGGTGCGTGTCTTTAGTGACTTGCTTTCTTTTAGCCAGCTCCAAGTGGAATTCAAAGACAAACAACCCTTCTTAAGGCTAACCATATCTCTAGAAAAGAGACAATTCAAGTTGCTAATTTGTTTGAATTAGGACCAGTGTAATTACAAATACTCGCTACTTTACTGATATGTGTTTGCATGTGTGTGTGTGCGTGTTTGCATGAGTTCGCGTACGTATGCGTTGATAGTAGATATTGTCTTTTATTCTTCTCTTTCCTTTTGTGTGGATAGTAGATAATGGGTATTTTATAGCAGATATGGAGATTATTTCTTTTCCTCCCTTCTGTACCGATAGTAGATATGGAGGGGTTTATAGCAGATATGGTGTTTTCTTCTTTCCCTTTGAGTTGATAGCATATATGTGTTGGTTTTTTTAAAGTAGATATGGTGTTGTCTCCCTTATGTGTGGATAGTATGCAATATATGAAGTTAGGGATGTTTTTCTTCACGCCCGTGATTGAGACATATAAAAGGCAACTCTCGTCATTCGCGTCATTCTACACAGAATACAAAATGACTTCTAACATAGAGAGGCTGCTGAAATTGCAGGAGGTGCTAGATACACAAGGAATAGTGGAGGAATTACCGTAATTACCAGAAACAATGCAGTTTCAGTCTCATAGCCCGCACAAATTGTTTATTGAAATTTGAAGAAAGGAAAGGATACCTTAAACTACATGATTAGAAAGGACATAAAAAAGGAAAAGGAAAATATAGAAGACAATCAGAGGATGAGAGAATGAAATGATAATACATTGAAAAAGAAGAGGAGAATGAAAAAAGAGGACAAGAATGAGAATAAAAAAGAGTGTAGGAGAAAAAGAAATTGATGGAGGAAAAGACGAAATTAGATGACAAGATGACGAAGAAATAAAAGTGTCTTTTTCATGGTCACTCCCCTGCCTCTAAAATATTTGATTTTTCATGCCTAACAATGTTTTAGTCAGTCGTATGTTTTAGGTGTGATAGATTGATTTTTATCAATATCTGGTTGTGTTTTATATATATATAAATATATATATATATATATATATATATATATATATATATATATATATATATATATATATATATATGTGTGTGTGTGTGTGTGTATGTGTGTGTGTGTGTGTTTCTATACCTGTTGTATGTCAATGACTCTTTTGTATTTGTCCTTACCTAGGCGCAGCCGCCTATTCATGTCAGCCACTTGCAACATTGTTTCCACTACCGTAAGTTCACCCCACTTGTTTCATTTCTATTGACCACCTAATAATTCTTTCAATCTTGAGGTTAAGTACAACCCTCTAAATTTAATATATGAGTCTACGTGATATTATACGATACAATCCACCAAATTTAACATTAACGTTCTTAACATTAAAGTTCCATTGAGGCAATGATTTCATATATATATATATATATATATATATATATATATATATATATATATATATATATATATATATATATGTGTGTGTGTGTGTGTGTGTGTGTGTGTGTGTGTATGTGTGTGTGTGTTGGCTTCATTTGTAAGAATTGCAAACACCTTTTACTCTAATCAGAGTTGAATAATGAATATCTTGATCTCCAGTATCTAGCATCCGTATGTAGAACAGAATGCAAACTGAAGATAGCTCTAACGATTCAACATGTTATCAGTCAATCAAGGTGACAAAGACGAATTCATTATGCTTCCTTCTATCGTGGATGTGGACATCAAATTTCCCTAGAGAGTTAATATGGAAAACATTCACCCAGAAGTTGACAATACAAATAACAGAAATATTGATATTAAATGATTTATTTATAATCTGCTGTAATTCCGCAGACTACCTAATCACTGGAAAAATGTTAATAGTTTTCATAAATAACCATGAGATCTCGTAAGGTATATTTGAACCTTCATTTCTTATCACGAACGGAGCAAATGCTGGATATTATTTAACTATTTTCATGAATTCAATCTGAAATCATTGCCCAATTGAAATTCTCTTTAATATGTATTTTCTGAGAAGACAAATAGTCTAGAGACAAAGAATACATGACATGGGGCATTTCATTTCATTTAATTCTGGCTTAGACTCTGTACCTTTTAATTCTGGCGTGAAATATAGTCCCATGTGCGAGTTTTTGTCAAATACATGTATAAGTAGACTTTTATTTGACTTTGTTTTTAGTAACTTTGTATTATTTATTTTTATGTTTATACAAATTTCAGTTCAAAGACCAAATTATTGTTAACACTTGATGTCGATGGAAATTCCGGTGATCTCATACAGTTGACTCTGTCAGGCCAGCATATACATAGTCCTAACAACAATCTCCAACAAAATATGGCAGACATACAAATGGTCAATCACATGGGCTCAATTCTTTTCCATCGTGTTCCTCAAGAAAATACACCTACATTCTTTGTCCAAACTAAAGAAGCATCAGTTTGGTCAGTCGCCCGAACAAAGTCATGATGAAGATAATTCTCAACAGACTAAAGCCTCAAGCAGATAAACTTATTGCTGAAGATCGGGCATGCTTCCGAGCAGAAAGGAGCATCACAAAACGTATCTTCATCTAAGACTTCTTTTCTAGAATGATCTTCAGCACCAGTAAAATCTATACCACGTCTTTGTAAATTTGAAAACGGCCTTTGATTGGGTATATCATGCAGGGACGTTCAGATTTGGGGAACCGGGACACATATTCTCATTTTTGCCCCCGCCGCACTAGAAATAAATATCCTATTATAAGAAGCCCAGGTTTTGTTTGCTACAAGTTCATATTTTTTGCATACTTAGCAAATTCCTCAATGGTGTCATGGAAATCAAGTTTTCGCAGTAATTCATATTCAATACTCACAATGGCAAGATCACTAGTTCGCTCTTGCCCAATAGCTGAGCGCAAGAAATTCTTGTTAAGTTTCATTTAACTGAAAGAACACTTACTTAAGGCAACTGTTACTGGTATTGAAGAGAAAATACGTAGCACTATCACTACATTTCTGAAGATTTCATCAAGCTTCAATTCTGAAATCTTGTTCAACAAGTCAAATTGAGAAAGAAGTTTCTCACCAACGTTTGCTCCATGAATTTGTTTCATATAAAGCAATTCTTCAGATAGTTCAGTTTCAGTTACGTCACTTGAATATTTCTTCAAAACATCAGAACAATCACTCTTAATTTCATCTTTTTGATACAACCACAAGAATGAATGTAGCCAAGAGGTTTTGAGAGGATGTGAACCTGTAAGTTCACCAATAACTGAATTAATAATCTGATTTTAAAAAAAAGTTCTCTGAAAAGTTGCCTCTGTAATATGTTCATCGTTTTTAACTTGTTCGCTAGAAAAATGTCTTCACTTCACTTTCCGATGGATTTGAAATTCAGACATGAATTTTGCATACACTGCAACTGTTTTGGCTTCTTTCAATATTGTTGGCCAGTCATTCAGAACAGATTTGAAGGGACTGATCAATGTCTCAATATTTTCACCTCAACATCAATAGTTGCCTTTCTTGCCTGAATAATCTTGTTGCAGCAATCCATCAATGTGAGGACATTTATCCTATGGCCTGCCATGAAAAGACATTTAAATCCATTCATATATTTTTATGGCTTCTTTCGCTTCAGTTCGTGTTTGTTCAGTCAGATTCGCGCTCGAGTTTCTTCCAAACAAGCAATGATTCCACAATTGATTAGAAAATGGCGAATGCTAACAAGTTTCTGATTCCATCGTGCCCCAGACTGCCCATGAAGAGACACACTATGCAGCATCTTTTGTAATATTTCCCAGCGTTGTGGACAAGCAGAGAATATGGTAGACATAGTTTGGACAATTCCGAAGAAAGTCTCGGCATCTATGCAGCTTAAGAAAGCATTCAATCCACAAATTTAATGAATGATAGCAACATGGTTAGAAAGTAGGTTCGTATTAAGGAAATTGCTTGAACATCTTAATACTTTCCTGACATGTTGTCATAGCTTTGGCGGCGGAACTCCTCAAAGCGAATTTTTAAAGTTTCCAAAGCCTCCATGACTAATCTTGCAATATCAGATCCATTTTTCTGCAGTCTGCAAATATCACACAAAGCACTCCGATGGAACATATTTTAAGTTTTTCATGTACCAAATTAGTATGACAAAAGTAATTCGTTCAGTATGACTCGCATCACGGGTGGCATCACCATAATTTAACAATATTTTGCAGATTTCATACTCTTCTACGATTAGTCTCCGAATTTCAGCAGTACAATGTCAATTGAATTCACTTTGCAAACGATTTGAGACATAATGCGCTTCAAGCCTTTGATCCTTTCCTGTAACCGTTTAACTATCATGTTCCTTGAGAATTTGAGCATAATACGAATTTCCGTTATGAGGATCTCCAATAATGTATGACTTTCCGCGAAAAGCTAATCCACATTCACCAAGAAAAAGAACCACATCCAATAATCGTTCTAGAATTTTTCTCCATGTAGACCAATCATTCTTCACTCGAACTTCTAATTCACGCCACTGATTGAAGCACTATTTATAGGCCTTTTAATGCTCATGCTTAGGAAAACGACTGATAAGATTATTTCATTTTTTCAAGATACATTGCAAGTGATGATGTCACTTGCAGAAGTCATATCACTTTTACCAATTTCAATGATTTGACTATCCTCACATATGGCTAGGGTACCTGTACTGTCAATGTTGGCACTGCTACAAGCAGCAGATGCACCTGCACTATCACCATTTGTATCAGCTTCTAAACTCTATAGCTGATGGAACAAACGATTGGATGTCATGGTCATCTTATGAGTTGATTACTGGAAGGGGCATCTGAAGTCTTGGGAGTCGTTTTTATTTCAACATCAAATAAAGTTTGCCCCCCTTTTCGTTGAGCGTTTTTGCATTGTTGATTTTTAGCTTTAACGCACCTGATAGATACGCGCTTTTCATTACAATTATTTCCACGTACTATGCATTCCTTTATGCATATTTTCCAACTAGAAAGGTAACGTACTGAAATGCAGCACATTCTGAGTACTACTGCAGAACTGCTGAATCTTCAACCAAAGCACTCACTTCACAGCAGTATTCCCACATTTCAGTTTTAAATACGGTCAACGTGAATTATTTTTAATTTTGAAAGCATCGGCAGATCACCGCTCACAAATCCTTTTCACGCAGAATATATGCTTGACGACTGACATTTCAGACCAAGATAAAGTGACGAACTGACGAAGTAATATAAAACTCACATCAGTCAAGTGAGTCGCATTACTGGGAAAAACTTTATAGCAGTGTGATAATTTTATGTACTTTGTGCTGTGGTGCATGTTATAATAATTGGATTTTCCTTTAATTAAAGCACTCAAGCTTTCGTCAGGTATACTTTACCGCTTTTAACTGTGTATGGGGCCCTAAGTGGCAGGGCAATGAGCAAATTCCACGGTTATCTCGGCCTCTGCACGACCCTGATGGCATGCAGCCTTATTGGCAACCATCAGAAAGTACAACATCAGTTCAAACCTGGTACAGACTGTTCAGCACTTCTACGATATAGTCGCCAGTGTTGTCCTCATCAATTTTAGCATCAGATATTGGTTTCTACCAACCATTTGAGTCAGACAGGGATGCATGCTGTCAACTACAGTCAAAACGTTCCTGGAAAGGATCATGGAGGATGCCTTTCATGAACAAAAGGGCACTGTCAGCATCGGAACAAGAACAATCACAAGCCTTCGCTTCGCTGATGATATTGATGGTTTCAGAGGAGATGAAAAAGAACTGGCTCACTTGGTTGAACGCCCCGATACATACTTCATAATGTACGGTATGGAAATCAGCGCTGAGGAAACCAAACTGATGACAGACAACACCAATGGCATTATTGCAGAAACAAAGGCCAGTGGACAAAAGCTGGAAAGAGAGGATTTAATTACTTAAGATCAATTATCATAGATGACTGCTCCAAATCAATACTGCTTTGCACGATTGCCCAGAGATCGGTGCAAAAGAAGAAGCAGTAAAAGAAGTAGGAAGACAATATTAAAGACTGGACAGGCATTGACTTTGGAGATTACCAAAGGGCAGTAGAGAACAGAGAAAAATGGATATAATTGGCTGCAAAGTCAAATGTGGTGCCGCAACGACGACGAAGACCATCATCATCATCACCATTGTCATCGTCATCAACATCAACACCCCTATCATAACCACCACTATTATCATTATATCATCAGCAGCAGCTTTCTTTCACATAGCTCTGGTAGCTGCCCAAACTAAGCATAAATCAGGGTATTATTTTTCAAAAAAATTAATTTTCTGATCCAAAGAAAGCTTGCCATTCACGAGTATATACACCACAACCTTGTCTGCAGCTAGATTGTTGCCTAGCACGAATGAAGGCCTTCAGTGGGTAGATTTTTCACCATAACTACTGTCACGGATATTGAAACTAAGTTTAATGACAAATTTACACAATAGAGAGGAATATTAACAAAGCCGCACTCTACTCTCTGTACTAGAACACTCATTATAACATAACTCAGAAGAAGGCAATATAGCTGACACAAAAAAACTCTGAGAAGCTCATGTATCCCTCAATTTGAATAGGGATCGAATTGGCCAAATCACCCAAGAATAATATAGACACTTCGAAACGAATGGAACAAGTTTTTCCATATCATAATCAGACCAAACAAATGTATTACTTTCAATACTTGACCGTGACCTTGATCTCTTAGAACAAAGAACATTTGGAATAGGTCTATCTTGATTCTGATTCCTATATTTTAAGTTAAAGAAATCAGAAATGTTGTGTCCTTTTTTCTTACAATGGGTTCAATAGTTAGAGTGAAAGATCTTGAATCAAGTCTGTCAGAGGCTTCAGTTATACAAGTGTTGCTAGATTGAGCATTAAGAGTCGTATTGGGTTGGAATACTCTTCTAACAGCAGCCTGCTGATTGAAAGATTTGTTTACCAAATGAACTTTATGATTTAAATAATACGTATTAGCAGTAATAGCATCATTTTTCAAGTTTGTGACCTCATGATCTTCAATATAAGTTTTCACCTCATCAGAAACACAGATTTTGAACTCCTCAAGTAAAACGAGTTGTTCGAGTCTTTCATAATGAGAATACATTTTATTCAGCTGAACACCATCTTTTGAACAGCTGTTCTTTTTCAATATGTGTCTAGTTTCCTTTTCATGGTTTCTTCAATTTTGCCGAAAAGCCTTAGGGATTAATGCATAAACTTTCAAGATGTATTCTTTAACCAAATTATAATTAGAACTCTACTCTACTTCTGAAGATATATAGACATCTCGAGGCTTCCCATGAAGTACACGTTGAAATAATTGATTCCAATACTCATTTGGCCATTTAAAATTCTCACCAACTTTTTCAAAAAGATAACATATTTGTCTACTTCTTTTTCAACAAAAAGAGGTACTGACCTTACGTTTCATACAATGTCAAACCTTTAAATTGTACAAAAAGTAGAATCCTGCCTTCTTTCCAGCTCTATTTCCTTCATTTTAATGTGTGCTTGCACCTCTCTCTCTCTCTCTCTCTCTCTCTCTCTCTCTCTCTCTCTCTCTCTCTCTCTCTCTCTCTCTCTCTCTCTCTCTCTCTCTCTCTCTCTCTCTCTCTCTCTCTCTCTCTCTCTCTCTCTCTCTCTATTTGTTCTTTGTGCAACTCCAAATCCATTTTCCTTTTTGAAACTATAACTTTCCTTCTTTCTCTCTTTCTTCTGATTGTAAGTGCATTTGTTCTTTTTGAATCTGCAAATAGCTTTCGTTCTCTTAATTTGTATTTTCTGTTTTATCTTTCTGTCTCTTTCTCTTTCTTATAAGTGTCATTTCATTTGTTTTTCTTGAGACTCGCTCGTCCTTAATTCCTATTCCATCTTGTATTTCTTTTTAGTTCTATTACTCTAATGCCAGTATCAGTCAAAAACTTACTGAGTTATGCCAAATCAATTTTGTAAAAATATTCTTCCTACCAAATATTAAGCTAAAATGTTTTTAATTTCTTGCTTCGTCATGAAAGCTTTTATCTCTGAAAGATTGTAGTGTTTTGCAAACTCAATCAACTCGTCTTTCCTCAGACTATCCAACTGCCCCTGATTTGGGTTGGAAATAAAACTACACTTTTGATAGCGACATTGTGAATGAAAAGATTGTTGTTTAAGCGATTTCAAAGCTTACTTAAATTGAAATATCACATCCCAGACAAGCCTCCAATTTTGTCTTGCTACGTATCGGCTCGTTCAAAGTAACAGAAGAAAACAGTGAAGACAGCAAGCTTTGTACATTTTAACAAAGATAAGTTTGGTGAAAAGGTGATAATGTAAAACAGGACGTACGGCTTGTGAAAAAAAAACATCCAAACGTTTATCCTACAATTGTGAATAACTAAGATTCCTATTAATACACAGATCTAACTAAGTCTTGTTTGAAAGTCACATTGTTTTCGTGATGGAGGATGATGACGTAAGATGAAGTCTTTACACAGATGTTCATGATTTCGCGTTTCCAAGATGGAGGATGAAGCCTTTATTCATAATTTCAGGTTGAACCACAATTTGTACTGCACTATCCCAATTGGGAATGAATTTCACTGAATGTTTTTTTTTTCCAAAACCACTTGTATAGTTCTCCAGGGAATACATTATTATTCAAAGACATATTAACTCTTAAAGCTGTCAATGCACATTTATAGCTCTGTACGTCTCTAGTTTTATAGATGCAATGAAGATTTTAACTCTTTCCGGCACAAACAAATACCATTCTTCTACACGGTATATAATAATACTCTAATCTAGCACAAGAAATATAATTCCAACTTCTCAATGAATAATATACAATCGACTCCAACACAGCTGAGAGATATTATATGATTGCTCCTTTTCTCAGGGACCTAAGTCTATTTAAACAAATATTGAGTGGTCTTTACGTACTGCACTCGCACTAATTAAGCATAGTACTTCATCATCAGACAATGTGTAGTACACGATATAAAAACATATACTTGGAAAAGACATTAATCTCAGTCATTTACGTCATTTGTTTATATCTAAACCACTCTTACGAAAACCTATAATTATTTAAATTCTAAAAAACAAGCACTTAGGAAAGTCCAGAAAAATATTTATGTTTTAAATAAACAAACACATAGGAAAATGTCAGTTCCCGTCAACAATAATCATCACATTAAAACAAAATCATACAAAGATGAAATATATAGAATTCAGATTTTACATTTTACACACAATTAATTAAAACACAGGGTCGTAACTATACATATATATATATATATATATATATATATATATATATATATATATATATATATATAGAGAGAGAGAGAGAGAGAGAGAGAGAGAGAGAGAGATAGATAGATAGATAGATAGATAGATAGATAGATAGATAGATAGATAGATAGATAGATAGATAGATAGATAGATAGATAGATAGATAGATAGATAGATAGAAATTGACCTGCATCATCATGATTTCATGATAATGATCGCAATCTAAGCACGTCGAAACGAAAATCTAATTGGACGCTTTTTTCTTATTCGATTTGGGTCACACTATGAATATGGACATATCTCTACAACATCTCAGAATTATTAGATAATGTGTATGATTTCCACAGATTATCGAATTAATCTTCCTTCTAATAGGGTGATATTATTACCTATTTGTTGACCATGTTTAGGATCCGAATCGGATCAGTTGTTTAATATGAACTTATCTCAACGTGATCTCAGAGGAGTTTGATAATAAATGTAATTTATGCGTAGAGAGGTGATTATTATCCCTTGTGTCTACCATGTAGGCCATAATTTTTTTATCCAAGTTAAATCCAGTTTAAGATATGTGTTTACGTCTCAATAAGCTTTGATATTGATAACATTTCCCATCATGCTTTGATCCTTTTGTAAAATAAGGTCTTATGAGACAATGAGTGATATGGAGATCTATTGACTGCGTTTTTACATTTCTAAAAACTATATTTATCATCCTAAATTTTTAAATATGATTAATTGGCTTATACCAGCAAACTCCGGGATGCATTTGGTTCGGACATATTTCAACGCACATGGCTATGCATTTATCTTTGGAAAACGCATGCTCTAAAAGCTGGGTAAAGTTTACAATATTTTGCAATTCTATAAATACATACATAATGGAAATGTTAACTACTAAGATACGCAACTATGTCAAAGATATCATGTCTACTCGTGCTTGTTGCATTTTAAAGTGGATAGTGAGCTATGGAAGAAAACTTTACATGTTAATACATTTCTGATGTTTTCCGTATTTGTGGGACAATGAAGCTACATCATACGTGATTTGTGAAGAAGGTATTGAAATATGATTTCATAGATGGAAGAACGAAAATGTTCCCTCCCACATCGACTGCTTTGGTTGCCTAGTGGTTCGAGTGTCCGCCACGGTTGCGGGAAGTCGCGTGTTTGTACCCCGGCTTTCACTTATCACAACAAACATAAAAATGTTTCTAACAGATGCATCGCTTCTCGCTTAGCTTTAAGAGATCAATGTTAGGCCTGTTCAGCCTGGTGTTAGAATAATGTGACTGGGTTAGAAATGGTGTTACATGTTCTGTGGTATGATTTCCCAGTGCTAGACATAACTATAAACTGCCACACTGCAGACATCGAAGCAATATGACTGAAAAAGATATTAAAGTTAGATACTAACCCAAATCACGCACGCTCGCACACAAACATACATACATACATACATACATACATACATACATACATACATACATACATACATACATACATACATACATACATACGTACGTACGTACGTACGTACGTACGTACGTACGTACGTACGCACGCACGCACGCACTCACACGCACGCACGCACGCACACACACACACACACACACACACACACACACATACATACATACATACATACATACATACATACATACATACATACATACATACATACATACATACATACATACATACATACATACATACATACGTATGTACGTACGTACGCACGCACGCACTCACACACACGCACGCACGCACACACACACACTTACATACATACATACATACATACATACATACATACATACATACATACATACATACATACATACATACATACATACATACATACATACATACATACATACATACATACATACATAC
Organism: Potamilus streckersoni; assembly: GCA_016746295.1. Classification (NCBI taxonomy): domain Eukaryota; kingdom Metazoa; phylum Mollusca; class Bivalvia; order Unionida; family Unionidae; genus Potamilus; species Potamilus streckersoni. The sequence continues at coordinate 146,260 of JAEAOA010000261.1, forward strand.
ATACTGAATCCTGTATCAGTCAGTAGAGTGATTGATTGTTATTCGATCCATAGTTTATATGTATTGATATTACGATTTATTAACTCTTAATGTGATCTTAACCTCGATTTATTTTTACTAAAAATTTTACATTTTATCCAATACAGATGTTTGTCCAGTATTAGAGGTCATATTACATTTCTGGACTTTATTACCATTAAAATTAGTGAGAAATTGTTCCAATTTTGGCACATAATAGTATTATTTGGTACCGTCTATACCATCTTATATGTAACTCCAACTTCAAATAGCGCTGCTGACATGCCGTAGCATTATGCGCCAGCAGATCAGGGTTTATGATCAGTATTATAATATTTACTCCCAGTAACTTGCATCGACACATATCTGTCGGTGAATTCCAATACGACAGAATCGACATATAAGCCAGTATATACGCTCGTTGACACTAACGTTATTGGTTTTAGTTGCCACCAATCACATCATACAAAGTTTTGCAAAAAAGAAATTGTTTACGCCAGCTTGGGATACTCTTATATAAACACTTTTTGATCCGAAATTCCATCAGGATCTTTGTCTATCAGAGCTTCATAATATAACTTCTATTTTAATGACTTCAATAAATTAAATTAAATTAAAGCAGACCTGAACAAATTAATATGAAAATTGCTAATTATTTTAGATTGCATATACAGTTAATTTCACTCCTGAGGCTTAATTTTGGTGTAGAATATTAACACCAGCACCGAACGTTTTACGGTGCATATCACACCAATCAATGTGTTCCTGTTTTAGATCGGAAATTTGATGACTAAGTGGTTAACGTTCCAGACTCGTGACCAAAAACGTGCGGGATCAAATCCTGTCCTTTGATCATCCCACGTTGATTGGTTGGTGTGTTCTTTACAAGGCAATTTCTTACAAATTGACTTTGCTCAAAAAAGTACTGGCGCTGTAGTGCCGTAAAACACAAAATGAAATCAAATTGGACTAAACAGAAATGCGTCTTATTTTTGTCTGCGCGGCAAACAGCGACAATGATATAATCAGAAGTTGCTTATGTGTTTTGCAATAATTATAATATATTGGTAAAAAAGGAAAGCCATTGTTCTGGCAGGTTTTCTGGTGATCTGGTCGCTTCATAAATACGTCAAACTGATCTTTGAAAATATTAGGATCTCATGAATCGGTAAAGAAATAATAAAAAGTTTGTTCGTTATATATATATATATATATATATATATATATATATATATATATATATATATATATATATATATATATATATATATATATATATATATATGTTTTATATATATGCTATACATTCGTAGTCTTTTGATTATTTTCTTCTAATAAGGCAAACGCTGACAGCATACGAAAATAGCCAGGTCAGTGGCTATAGCACTGCACATTTCGAGCGGCATAATTTTGGCGGAAGCCAAAGTTTGGAGATGTAAGCCGAACAAAGGCAGCAAAGTTTTGGACGGTGAGGTTTTTATAGCAAGGAATGTTTCACGCGGCATATCCTTGGCTATGTTCACTGCCATCAGGCTAAGGCCACCACGTATAGCTTTTAGGCCATTTCGCCCTCTACGGCAGCGACAGACTTGCGGTGATTCCTTTGACTGACATACGAGGGCTATCTTAATAGCTTCTATAACGCCCTTCCGGCTGGATTAGATACCCTGGTTAGTGCTGTGGCGGCTGTGGGTGTTGATCATACACGGGCTTGAAATATATCATACACGGGCTTGAAATATATCGCCTATTTCTTCATATTACGCATGAAGGGTCGGCAGCTTGTCCGTGAACAATCCGCTACGAGTTCCTCGTTCTTAACTGCAGTTCTCCACTGAAAAGACAATTCCAGATCGCCTTGAAAAGATTGGTATTGAAAAGAATGTTACTTTTGGCGATGTTGATGTTAGCAGCTGTAATAGGAAACTGTATCGATGCAAGATGCTTGTAATGTGCCGAATTTTTAATACGTTTTGAATCCGAAAGTTGAATAAATTATGTATTAAAGTTTTTTTATAGTCAAGCCAGAGAGACCTTTAAGAAAGTTCACTCAGATATTTCCCTTATTTCATCTCTGAAACATAAAAAGGAGTACGTTTAAACTTCAGCGAAATTGACCCAATCATCGTATAGTGGCAGAGAGCACATTATAATTACCGACCGTATCGGTTGGAGGGGACCTTATTTTTTCATAATTGTTCTTCAAAGTTAAGCTAATTGCATAATATTCTAGGCAGTCAGAAACAGACGAAAAACACGATTAGTTTCGCGAAAATGTAGGAACAATTGCTTTTGATTATTAGCTATACTTAAGGCTTACACTTTATAAATAATATTGAATTTAAGGTAGCGATTTGGCTCAGAAATCTTCAGTCCTATGTTCTTGCGAGAAGTCGAATATGAGGTTCCGTGGGAAATTTTAGAATAGAGTTTTCCCTCGTTAACGAAATATAGAGGCCAGATAGCTGTCTTGCAAGAAAAATGCAGGCAATAGTGCTAGGATTCACGATTGTGTGGAAAAGAAGCATCATTAGAGTACGCAGTTTTAATTTCCATAAAATTTTATATTTTGTTTGTTTGGTAATGTGCAAATGTGTTTGATATACTTATGATCCACGCATGTATCCCGTATTCAATTTCATATGACTGTTGATATGTCAGAGTGTTATGCAATTTAAGTCTTTTATTTCAGTTAGTAGTTCATTAATAGATTTGACGGATTGCATATAATCATAATTTTCAGATGTGTAGTATTTCATATAACCATATTTAATTAATTTTCAATAAACTTTATGGTAAACGTAAAAAGTTACGTCTGTACCATGTGAGATGGGAAACTTGAATTTTCGGAGAAATGAAATACATGTATACGTGATTTAGTTCTAGAGGAAAAACATTTTACTTATTAATATAAGTAGATGTGTTTATCACCAACTAAACCCATCTGTCTGATACAATATAAGTACCATATCAAGCCAGATGCACATTTGATTTATAATCCAGTATAGATCAGTAATTGCACAAAGAGATGGTACTACTGAGGTTACGTGTTGAGATTTCAATATCAGATGCTGGAAAACAAATCGAAGTCGAAGGAAATATAAGGATTTACTGACTGCTTTATTGTAACAGCTGATAAATTCACTACTGTGACCTTTTTTTAGTCACGAACTTACAACCCTTTTGCACTTTGCGATTTGATCTTAGCTTGCACATATGGGTTTGCCCTTAACAAGGGCAGATAATCAGATACATTTGTATCTTTCGCTCTGAGTGTATTTTATATTTGGATTTCAATTAAGATTCCAATGACAAGCCAGCTGGATAGTGCTTGATGAGACAGATGGTGTATTTTTACACGATACAACCAGGTCTTCCGCGATTGCATGGTACTTGGAATCAAATGATATACTATTATTCCGGCAAGTTATGTCTATATGGACATCCAGAATATAGCGAAATAAGCATCAGTGAAGATCCTAAATTGATCCAGAATGGTTGGGGACGGCGAGGTGGTGTGTTATGGAGAGGGAAAGAGTGGTGAGGGGACGGGGATTTTTGCGTAGTGTGTGTTCTTACCTTTATCTGATCTTCAAATGTTTCGACAGTAGTCACCATTTTATCGCAAAAATGGTGGGGGGGGGTTTCATTCTGTCCTGCCTGTTGAGTAAAGTGCTCTGGTGTTTTGTCTCTAATGGCAAACTTGCTTTTATTATTTATATAACACAAAGTGTCATAGTTTTGTGAACTTTTCGTGTCTAATGAAACTCTATAGTTATGATTTTTATGAACGCATTTGGGCATACACGTAGCACTAACTGTTCTAAATTAATAATGCTTGTAACAGCTCTGTCGTACATACGCGTTATGAGCTACATCTTGAAAGATTAATCTACACAGCAGTTATTTTCGTTTTCAAGTGCATGATGAATGCTTGATTAAAGCTGATTTAAGTCCATCAAAATATAATGACTGGGGGGAGTGGAGCCTGTTTTATTGAGACTGTGACTTTTCCTCCTCTCCCATTATGATTCAAAATAATCAGTGCAAACAATCGTGCACAACAGCATGAACATGCATCTACACCGTAAATTTGAATTTTGCCAATTTACGTTTAGGAATTTTCATCCGGCTCACCGGTGACAGAATGTACTCAATGCCCCTAGCAAGTACTTTATCGACAAAAATAGGTCATATGAAGATGCTGGATTGCACATAAATCAGTGATGTAATTATAGCTGAGACATAACTATAATTAAGGCAAGGGAATGTACACGATGTCGCCTTTCCTAAATATCTGTCTGCATTGCTTCCCAGGCTCACTGAAGAGAAATTAAGTGGAATAAAATATATCTAAGTGTTTATCTGGGTAAAGCTCCTTATTTATTTACAACGGTAGCACTCTATTTCTCTTGTTTCAGGCTGACCTATAGTATATATTCCTACATTTTGCATTGCCATTCGTCTCGAAAGCAAACTCACGCAAGCAAGACGTTGACACTTTGTAATAAAATAGTATGGCGCAAATTGCGTTATTAAGACATTTAGACAAGATCTGAACAAAGTGGACAATTATATTACGCAGTAAAAGTCTTATTTCCTGATTAGGAGTTGAATAAATGAAGTCATCAGATAAAAATGTGTACTCCTCGTTATTATTAATACCTTATTGTGATAATAACATATATGTGAAGATTATATCAAAAACATCATCTTTCATTTCGTACAAATTGCTACAAAACTTTCAAATGCCCTACAGTTTCAATTAAATAATTAAGTTTCTTTTGAATGGAAATAATATATATGCCTGGTCCATATTCACGGAATTGATTACAATTATTTTATTATCGTTGATTTACTCAGTCCGTAAGCATACATTTAACGTTAATACACATTTAACGATTTTATATATATATATATATATATATATATATATATATATATATATATATATAGTTCTGACAAAGCATTATTTGTTGAACTCCACATATTAAAGTCTATCAAAAGATAGCTCAGAGAATTGGGTAATTACACAACATTATACGACTCACTGTCATTTAAAATAACTTAAAGAAATATCATTGATTTAAATGTTACTTTTGTTGATTCATAGTTGTTGGTTTAAATTTTTTTTAAATATATTTTATCATGAGTTAATTTCATTACGAGAGCATATATTTTATATTGGCAAATCATTATGAATTACGATAGCAAAACATATCAGCCTATGCTAAAAGCAAACGAATACTCCCGCTATACGAAACAATTTTGGAAACGATTCAAGTAAATAACATGAATCAGTAACTACTAAAGCATATTATGATACGCACAGATATTGTACTTTTTTTATTCTGGCAAAACTAAATTATATACACAAAGATATCGAGTGAAGCATTTTTTATTTTTTTTTGAGCTTTTGAAATAATAATATTCGTTTGATGTCATTGGAAGTTGAATTTTAGACTTTTAAAAAGACTGCTCACATCTTACCTGGATTTGCTTTCATTTAAAGCAGGAAAGTAAAAGTCGGATGTCTTATGACACATACTAATTTAGTTTACATAGCGAACCTACGCAAACACCATGATATTAAAAGTTCTAAATATTTTAACTACTGAGTGTTCATGATCAAACCGATATTTATCAGTATAGATGCATCCTGGAGAGCAGCTTCGTTTTGTGAGAAAATGTTATGAGCCGATGCATTCGCTGGACCGGTATGTATTTGAACTATGTGCTTTCAATTCCGCACTAAAGATGCAGGTGCTAATTTCAGTAATGAGTGTTCGAAACTAAACACCATTAAAGGACTAAAATTCTATCAATAAAACACTGTCTATATTTGTTTCAATTACAAATAGGATAAGCTCTCAAAATATTTTTAAAGTCTTCTTTTCAATATTTCATCAACCAATCCTGGCCCGCCAAACTCATATCGTTATATATATGTGATTAAATTGCTTGTGTGTAAGTTTTAAAATTCTTTTCATTTCATTTTTGTTTAATTGTGTTAATTGGATTCATTTTCATTAATGAGATATAGTTTTATAACAAAGTTTGTTTATCAGAAACGAAGATGTATTACGTGAGAATTATCATTTAGTCCGTCTTAATCTGGTATCAGTATCAAAAGGAAGTTAAAATGATTGGTCAATATCAGTTGCATACTTTCTTTGCGTCATCACTGTGTGTAAACAGTAAACAATCTTTGTTATGATTGGTTCTTAAATGGAAGCAAATTGGACTACGTAATCAAAATAGTGTAGCAAGAGACCACATGACCAATCTTGCGATACTTTAGATGAGACATTAGGGTTTTAAATACGCAATCCTAATATTTTTTTCTGGCAGAGTCATTACAACATCTTAAAGGAATGAGGTTTTAAATTTGTTGCCAGGATTGTTTGTTCTTCGTCTTATGTTTTTGGATTTAATCATTTATTCGCCTAGAAACTTAAGAAGTTGACTTTTATAAAAACATTCTAAAAGATATTCGTGGAAGTTTATATCGCAATTATTCGGAAACAAAGATTATGATTTAAGTGAGATATTCATGTTATGTACCATATCTGACGTTATCGTGTCTTCCATATTCGTACGTTGACGGGACTCGAACCTGGATTCTATTAAGACTATTTAGTGACATGACTTGTGATTTCATTCTTAGTATCAAATGTTGGATTATATTCACAAACTGTAAGTCATATTTATCAATTTTTACATTGTTGTCTAGGAAAATACATTGTTTTGTTAAAATATACAAGGCTAGTTGGCTTTCATTCTTTTCTTTGTTACTGAGTACGATCCCTTGTCGCGTAACAATATGTACTCTGTTTTATCTTCATCCATTTCTAGTCTGATTTCCTTTTTTCCCATGCAGTTAGTACCGCTGGTCCTTTTGCTGCAGCTGCTTCTTGTTTTTATTGGTGTACCCCCTAAATATGAGTAAATTTATGACTAAGTCAACTTAATAAGAAACTTCTTAAAGCAGCTTGTTCTGCAATAAGACTGAACGGAGTGATATAAGTATGAGTATAAATGTTAAAAAATTATAGCCTTATATTTTATATAAAACTTCACATTTTTATCAATCCTATCGAATTTGCAATTCTAAAAGAAAGTAACTCAATCCTAATCAATCTGACTCGCCTACCTATATACTTTGCCGAACATCTATTACTTTAATTTAAGTGTTCAAATCTCAGTTCATTCTTGAGACGGATACAATGAGAATCATTTTTTAAAATCCTCAGTTAAAACTTGAAATAATTCTTTAAATTGGATGTTTTTATGAGAGAGTATGTCGTTTCAGGTTTAACAGATGCTAAAACAAAATATTAAAAGAACTAATTAACAGGTGTTTCTCTTGCAATCTGCAGACTGAAGCAGATTTAAAAGAATAATAACAGAAGGTGTTGACGTGATAGTGATACTCTAACAATGTTGACTACATCAAAGAAACGTTAATGACTACCATGTGTTTCACCTGTAAAACATGCTGATCCTTAAACAACAAACAGTTGCGAACAGCGATAAAAAGTTGAGATTAAATCAAAACTGCAAGAATCTTTTAGATGTCTGAATAAAAATTGCATATTATTTTTATGTTCACACTTGTTTTGTAATGCTCCACACTCAAAAATCCTCATTCCTTGTTCTAAGTTTTATTTTAGTGTATGCAAAATAATGCTTTTAAAAGTACTAACCTCACTAAACGTGGAGTAGGCATTACCTCCCTCTGACACGTTTGCAGAAACGACGTTAGAGAGATCATTCAACACGCTAAAGTAAAACTTATAAGACGATATTTATGTTCTCTTTATTAGAGTTGCTGTTTAGATACGGGTTACTGAGTGTGTGGAGAAGAGGGTAATTTCTTGAAATAGTAGCGTACTTTTCTTATGAGGATGCCTATCTCATTTATACAAATGTTGATGCCAACCTGAGATTGGTATGGCCAACCACACGAATGTAAATATGAAAGTGTTCCAAACTCTAATGGAATCATTCTTTAAGCTGAATCCAAAAGAAGCGTTAGCTATACCAGGATAACATGTAAGTCGGAATACAGCATACCTATAAAACAATGCATGCGACAGGAACGTATATTTGGTTCATGTTCCCTTTCTACGTTTGCTACATGCATATATAACAGGTGGTATTCACTGATCGAAATGTGTAAAGAACGGTGAATTTAAAAGAAAACACACGATGTAAAATGATAACAAATATCATTAGCGTCAAACACGTAATCCTAGCTTCTTCTATAAAATCATTCTTAAGTCCAAGATGAATTTTGTGGTGCAGATACCTTGGACGTATCTCAGTTTTTTTCTGGACAAGAAAGGTGTTGGTGGGGTGGGAGAAATAGTCAACTCAAACCCGATTTGTGGAATTTATCTTTTTACTATAGAAGCTAACATTAGAGAAAATGCAAGAATAAACGAGAATTTTCAAACATTCTGTGTTAAAAGATCATAACTGACTTGGCAAGATGCACAAGAAACTCTTTGGTTTGTACATAATTGCGATGGCAAGATGCACAAGACACTAATGTGCAACATAATTACATTGGCAAGATGCACAAGAAACTTTGGTGTGTACATAATTGAGTTGGCAACATGCACAAGAAACTGATGTGCACATAACAGATTTGGCTAGATGCACAAGAAACTCTTCATATGTACATAATTGTGTTGGCAACACGCACAAGAAACTGATGCGCATATAATTGTGTTGGCAACACGCACAAGAAACTGATGCGCATATAATTGTGTTGGCAACATGCGCAAGAAACTTTTGCGCACATTAAATTGTGGTTTCAAAGGCATATTTTTATTGTTACATTCAATATATTCGTTTACTGAATATTATTGGAAGCAGCTATACAGTAAAGCATTTGCGATGATAAATGAGGGAAACCTCTCTTTACATGTTCATTTTTGTTTACTAACAAACAGCGCCGAATTTAGGGATAAGCTAAACGAATTACAGCTTAGGATATCACAAGCAAATGTGGCCTCTCAAAAGTTTCAGATTTATTTTTAAAAAATGTGCAGTTTTTATTATAATTTTTTTTTAAGTAATAATTTAATTTTTTGCATAAAATGTTGACTCATTAATCTACACATTACATTTGATATAAATTACAAAATTTTCATTTTAATAATTAGCAAACGAATTGCCAAGTTCATTTGCTACACAGTCTTATTCTCTGTTTACACTAACCAAATAGGGCCTCTACAGTATTGGTCATACGTTAGGGCCTCACCATGCTTAAACTCGGCCCTCTTCATATATTCATATATATATATATATATATATATATATAGATATATATATATATATATATATATATATATATATATATATATATATATATATATATATATATATATATATATATATATATATATATATATATATATATGTGTGTGTGTGTGTGTGTGTGTGTGTGTGTGTGTGTGTGTGTGTGTGTGTGTGTGTTCGCATACCTGAAATGTCTGTATTACATTCCAGTCAAAATAGGCATCTCGTGGTATATACAGTAGAAAAATTAGTGTTGTGGTTAACAATAATGCTTTGGACAGAAGTTTGACAAACATATCTAAAAAAGTGACACCAAACAAAAGAGAGAGAGAGAGAGAGAGAGAGAGAGAGAGAGAGAGAGAGAGAGAGAGAGAGAGAGAGAGAGAGAGAGAGAGTACTTTGCTGCTGAAATATTGTACTAAAATTGCTTTCTTTGTGTTTAAATCTAGAGTGAGAGAGTAAAAAGAAACGCAGAGAATCATGTTAAGAGCTAAGATATGGTTAGAAATGTCTCCACGTTCGAATAAAACATTAGCCCTGTTTATTTCGACACTTAAATTGGTTCTTACATGGTTACGTTAATGAGACTAGATGGTTTGTACATGAACAAGATATTCTTTGTAGTTACAAGACAGCCATAGACAGATAATTATGGGACAGTATACACGGCTAAACTATTTGAACATCAAAATGAGTTTGTTAATTGCCACAAAGTAAAGAAGTCTGTGCGCAAAAAACAACAAATTAAATTAAAACAAAAAAACAGAGAGCATGAAAATACTGTAAATTAATGACTTTTCTATATAATTTTGGATGCTATTAAATACTATTATTGTTGAAGTAAGTATAGGGTTTATATTTGGTAAGTAGGCTGTAAGGGAAAAAGGTCATTTATTGGTGCGAATAGTATCTTCCGCTTAAGAAGTACTCCAATTGTCTGTGTTTGCAATTAAAATCCATTCATATATCTCATATAACCTTTTTACATTGTCTAAGCTAAAGAATACATATCAATATATTCAATGCAGACAAGACCGATGAATCAACTGCACATAAGATATCTAGGCCTCGTCGATGTTATCTACGTCCCATGGTTCTTTTTCAGAGGATTATCCAATGTCTTTCATAAAAAGTAAAATGCTTTTTTCATCTCTTTGAAAATATATATTTGAAAAAATGAAAAGAATGTGACATTTAATAACAAATGGGATATGTAACAAAGACAAAGACAACTAGTGTTTTGTTCCGTGTTAGGGGAAATAACTCGTTTTCTTACGATGTAGAGGAATACGCTTCGCAATGGCGATCTCGACGTAATAATACGCCATATCAAGCTAGTTTGTTCTTTTGCATACTAGGAACAAAACACACACACACACACACAGATATATATATATATATATATATATATATATATATATATATATATATATATATATATATATATATATATATATATATATATATATATATATCGATAGATAGATAAAGAAGCTTTAACTACGTATTAAGAAAGAGCAATAACCAACAACATTTAAAATGTTAAATTTAAAAACCTGAAATATTGTTAATGAATTGGGAAACATCCTAAACGTTTATTCAATTCCTGTACGTTCAAGTAAGCTGAATAAGCTTTGACGGTATTCTGAATATTAACGCTAATATCCTCATTTAACTATCTACTTATGAATCACTGTTTAAATTCCAATTATCCTTTAAATGAATTCACGGCAGCTTCAATAGGGTTATCATCCAAAATATATTTTAAAATAAATTATACAACACTGAAATTCCAACGATTAATTATATCAAATAAGTTTAATGTCTTTGCTCACTATCTCATGCAAGACCAGTAGTAATGTTAATAATAATTGATTCCTCACAATAATTCACACATATATAGTAAACTAAAATCAAATAGCTAGAATAGAATACTAAGCTCTTGAATGAATCATTTGGATTTCGAACTCTTTATTGCTGTAATCAAAATCAGCTAATCCAGTGCTAACCAGAATTTGGTCAGTCTGACTCATTCACCTGTACCAAAGTCCTTGTTAGATCACGTGATTTTTAATTGAACCGTAACAATATTTCGCTGGTGTAATTCTATGAGTTAAATTATACTACGCACTATTCGTGACCTTTCTCTAAAAGTGCAAACTGCAGTGTTAGAATATTAGCTTTAACAATGTAGCAGCAGATAGGGTAAACAGTCCAAAATTTCAGACCTAAGTAAAGCTTCCTACGACGGATGAAAAATGCAAGCGTCAGTAAAGCTAAATAAGGGATGCTATTTAGATCAAAATTGCAGACCGAAAAAAGCTCCCTATGACGGGTGATACAATCATCATTGAGACTTCTAATCGGTTTTTTGTGCGTCAGACATATTTACCTGGGGAGTTTGCCCCCACCACCACCACGACAGACCCATGGGTGTGAAGTAAAGATATAGATAGCGTAATTAAATTATTATGATATCAATAATAACACTAAATATGGAATCTGACACAATTAAACTAGCTCAAAAGCAACTAGAAGAAGTTAAAAAGTACATTCCTGTCTGTGATTCTGTCAAACAACAATTGCAGTCATGTCATGAGTCTCAGGTGGAATTTACATAAGGTACAGAACACTTATTTAAACCGATTACCAAAGCTACCGTGGGTGTTCTTCCCACGTCGGCGCAAACCGCTAAAACAACTAGGAAAATAGCAAAGAGAAGTAAAAAAGGATTATAAGAGATCATCCAGATGAAATAGCTGGTGCTACTTATCAACCACAAACACAAAGAAACAGAACCAGAGCAAGCAAGAGAGGAAACTGAAGTGAATGATATAGTTACTGAAGACAGTGTTGCCATCATAACAAATTAACAATGTGGAATTATTATCTGCGTTTGATAATAGAGAGGGAATTTTAAAACCCGAGCATGCTGATGATGCTGTAGGTCGTGAAGCCTGGTACAAATTGATATTTAGTTTAGCATACTCTACAACAACGACGACGACAACAACAACAAAACAACAACAATAAAAAACAACGACAAAAACAACAATCACAAAAACAACAACGATCACAACAACAATCACAATAACCACAGCCAGTATAACAACAACTCGGCAAACAATCTGGAAAAGGTCTTGCCACTGGCAGTGTAATAACCCTTCCATTGCCCGATAAACATGTCCCAATAACGTCCTTGCCGACGAGGACATACTAGAAATCCTCACTGGAGGAAGACGAGCCGGTAATAATTCCCCAGAAATAATTTGTCAGAGATTATTTACAGAGGGTATCATAGACATTAATGGTTATCGGTCCCTCATTGATGAAATCGCTGATGAGTATCACAGTGATTGAGGGTATGCAATTAGATCAGTGACAAGAAAATGAGACGATCATACATAATGCTATGCTTTGACCGGAAATGGTCAGGGGCATTAATTTGCGATTACCTACGTATAAATCGATCTTGTGGGATGGGCTTGGTGATGTTCAATGTGTCTTTAGAGGGATATCCCCAAAAGCATTACCGATTGCAAAGCAACTGGGAATGAAAGCTATTGATATCGTTCGTTATAAAGATATTGATGTTGTTGGTGATGTTGCTAGTAAAGCATTCCCAGCAATCAAGGATAGATTAGCCCGATTAATACGACGAAAACCTCAGCAAGTAAAATTGCTTAGCATTGAAGTTATACCTGCAAATGTTAGTAAAATAAACAATCAAGCTGCAAATCAAACACTATCAGCAGATTTGGCTAGTATACCTCCGTCAGAAAATGCAAAATAAATAAATTGATAGTCTAATAGACGAAAACAAGTATAATAAAATGTTTAAGCATGTATCTAATCCCATATTAAACATGGAAGCGCAAATCCTCAAAAATTAATCGGTAGGTGTTTATCAATATTATTCTTACATCGCACGAGAGCCAAATCAGCGTGGGTGAATTAAATTACAAGTTCAGGATACAAGCAGATATTTCTAACCCGCTGAAGCATTTATTGAAATATCAGGTGAAAGTATAAAGGTAATGATACTGAATATAACGCTGATGTCAAAATTAGAAAACGTCGACGTTGCCATAACGATATTGGATCTGGCAAGATACAGCTATGATTATTCAAGATCATCTGGTCCGTCATCGATATTTGTCAAGGATGCTACTTTATCACTACCCTATCACATATATTATAATATAAGGCGACCAAGAAACAATACCGGCGACGCTGACGCCGATGTGCTTCTTGGTGTTATTCCAAATTTTATCTTAGGATTCACCTCACGTTAATCAATGTATAGTTCCACTGTCGCACATATTTGGATTTTGCAGAAATGTCAGAAAGGTCTCCTTCGGAGCCAAGCTTAGAGTTGTACTTGTAAGACAGGCTACCGACGATATTGCATTATGGCAACCTGTTAGAGATGCAGTTAAGAAAAACTAGAAAATAATTCGTTGTGGACGTCAGTAATAAATCCTCGCTGGCAGTAGATCAACAGTTAGTTTCTTTTATGTATCAAGAAGGTAAATCAACGCTGTCATGACTAACGATGACCACAGATACTGTTCAAGATGATGTTTATGGTTTATTCAGATGGCAGATAATATCACAGCAAGGTGTCTCTGCACCTTGACATGTATTTGTTGTTCTCCAAGATACCTAACGACAAAATTCTCAAAAACATATTGCAATAATATTTGACCTGCTTGGTGTTACTAAAGTTTTATAGAGAATAAATGTGCGTTGCAGGTACTTATCATTGTTTGATGACATTTTTGGAACGTGATCAAAAGTTGAATCTAGTTTGCACATATCACAACTAGATTTCACAACGTTGTATCCGATTTATTATTTCTCTCTGGAACATTTGGGATTGCTTAGACAATCTGTCATTGTTATTCTCTTTCGAGCTTGTATGGCAAGAGGCGCTATTCCTAATTACAAAGTAAATGCTGCTATACTCTCAGATAATATAGTGCTACTTGAAGGTGTTGGTGGACGAATGAGAGATATTGATGCCCCAATAGAAAGCATGTAATTAAATCGCTCATGATATTAAGATGTCATATCATTATGTTAGCGTTACTCGGACTCCTGGTCAGATTAAAAAGCTGCAATCAGTATAAAAAAGGAACTGTCGAATAAAGATATGACTGAAATCAGGTCGCTGGTTGTCCAAATAAACTATCACTGACAGAATGTCAAATCTGTGATACCAAACTATCAGAGACTGGCGTTAGATTTAACGTTTGTGCGGGTGATATTAAAGACTTAGTCAAGACGGGTGATATATTTCTACTTCTCTCAGCTGTACCAGCTTTGGTGGCCGCTGAAATCCAGCTGTTGCAAAAGCAGCTATGCTTGGTTCTGTTGGAACTGCTACTGGGTTGGTATTAAATAAATCACCAGGTCACAGAACAAAGGCTTCCCAAAACAGGTCTGGTTCCAAGACTCACGGGAAAGATCGAGAGGTACGGTCGAGGTCCAAAACTGCCTGAGACACTTCGCTGATGTTCAATGTAGATTTACTTGATGGTGCTAAAAATTAAATATAAAAAATTTCAGATGTGTTTTAAATGCGTGATCAATTACCAAAACAAACAAACAATGTTGAAACTGGTATCATTAATCTTGATGGCAGTTCTGGTCCAAATACACATTGGGTACACGCTGGGTGCAGAAGTGATTGATTCACGTGAAGAAACAATTTTTAAAACATGTCAGACTTCAAAATACTCCATTTGGGTATTCAACATTTCGAATACGTACAATAATCAATCCGCCAATATGTGGCCGTTAAGTACTCGCTGTATTCGACGCAGTGTCGAGGTCTCGTAATACTGCCTCATAATGGCATTCACGAGTATATAGCATCGTCCAACTTTGTTACGAGGTTTTAGTGTAATATACAATGGTAGACATCTGCGGAAGATCTGCACGAGGCACGCCCCAAGATATCGTATCCAAATATTCAACCCTTGTCGAGATCAAGAATGACTTCTCTAATATTTTAAATCTCGCAAATGTGTACCAAACTGGAGTCGTTGTTTTTCTGTATAAACAAGGACGGTGGACGACAAGCAATATTCCGTTGATAGATATTATTCTAAAAGTTCCAGACGCGAACAAAGATAACTTAGCGGTGTTTTCTAAAAGCGGTAAAATTAAGAACGCAGAGGAATCAGTCTTAACACTCGTGGGAGAAATTGCTAGACACATCAGAAGAATTGGAGATATTGTGTATGGCGATTTCAACATGAGCAAAAAATTCAATTAATAATGTGAAAGAACCAAAATCAGATGATGATGTAGCAACGAGACGACGAAACAGCAACAACGCCACTATAAGAACTGAGATTGGTGGTAGTTAACTTTTCACCGGTGATTCAATGATCGGTCATCTCAGCATGGCTAATAATAAAATTAGTTGTCTTAGAGGACCAGAATCAAACGCAACAAAGAAATACGTCAACATTAGCAACCTTCCAAGGATGAAATCGTTAATTTCAATCAATGTTAGACTGATATCTCTCAGATCTGATTATACTACTCACGTAAACGCGTTTAAAACTTTTCGTAGAAACAGAAATAGAACTATTATTGAATTTTTGGAAATCCATTAATTAATAATATTATACTCTTTGATATCAAAAAGATTACTGATGGTGGATTATATACAGTAGCGTCTGAATCAGCATTATAGACACAGCTCTAAAAATCCATCCAACATCGCGTTAATGTTACCGGCATATATAGTTTCTCAGTAATCAGCGTTACAACATTTACGATATCTACCCACATTTACGTAGTTATCCACTAACTAGATCTTCTGAATCTGTGTTAGTGATGTTACATCTAAATGACTAAGAAATATTTGTAGTTCAACATGAAGAAAAAGACTTAGGTTTGATGTACTATTCGTGTCATGAATTTTTTTGCCAGCATACAACCTACTTAAAATTTGTCATTTTATATAATGAATCAACCGAGTGACGTTCAAAGGTTTAGATACGAACAAGTGTGTTCGTGGCATACCCAAAAGAAAAATATCACCGACGAGTATACAGTAAACAAAAAAGTAACATAGACGTGACGTTGTTACTAATGTAATTGTATACTCTGCATCTATGATCATCGTTGGAACATTAATGGTCATCGGTGCATTATCAGCCACATACATGATAGCACCAGTTATAGGAATTGGTGTTTCACTTGTAACCGGTGTTGCTGATATTCTTAATATCATCTCAAAAATATATCAACTTACGCGGTTGATAAATTATACCAATATACAATAAAGCTGCATACGGCGATACTAGCATATTCAAAATTATCTTCGTTGATCTCATCGTGTCTCAATGATGGAATAATATCAGATCAGGAATTCACAGAAAAGATTTGCCATAAGCCCATGACTGTGTCAGGAGACAAGGTAGAAGCTACGAAAAACGATATTAGAACTCAGATTTAAAAAAAAATAATTCCACAAATATTACTATAACAGATCGTCGCTAATACAACACTTCCAAAAAACACGATTATTTCAGCAATCTCGAATTCAACATTAGTTTTCCAACTGCGATTCCAGCGAAGGAAATGGGATTAGCATAATTACGGGTGCAACGATTAGATCAAAGTCATTCGGTAGGTTGCAAGCAAATAATTCGCTAGTATTTGCTTATAAAATTAACCGAATAGATAACGAGACTGAAATGTAGTAAGTATACTTACGGGCAGTTATCAGATCAAACAAATCAGCGATGAATTTCAGCGCAGAATCAAATCTATCACAGGAAAGAAATCCAAAAATCGCTTTCACGGTTCATGAGCCAAAGTTATAAGCAGCGATAGTAATGACAACAGCGTCGATATATATATATATATATATATATATATATATATATATATATATATATATATATATATATATATATATATATATATATCAGTCATCTATCCGAACTGTGTTAGGATTGCCAGAGACAGCACCTGTTCATCAAGGACCACTAGAATCTCAACGCGATGATTATTATTCTGGCGAAAAATAGTAGTTTGGAGTAAGCTTTATAAGATATGATGAACTGTGGGTGTATGTAATCAAGAATTTGACGCCTTAACCGGGGTGCTGAATTTAATATAGATGGGACTGCAGCTATGTAATTGAAGTTTGAAACAACATTAGGTTACGAGGATTCACTTCGTTTTAGATACAATGAAGTTGTATTTAATGACATTTGTTGTCGATTATAATGCGGGCATAGATGAGCTACGCAAAACATGTGTCAAGTACGTAATAGAGTACCAAAGAGAGAAACTTCGTGATGAAATTATTTCATATATAAAACACAAAATAGGGAATGATCTTAACTCTTCCAAAAGCAACATTGTACAGTCTATTATTAATGCAATCGATACATTTACCAATGATTATATAAATAATGGTATCAAACACTCAATCAATCAAGAATTTTTAAAAGGCAATAGCTGTATCTGAAGCTGACTTAGCTACTTACAGTATCTTCAATCTTAACTTTTTATAGTATATCTAAGGACGGCACATACATATAAATTAGCATCCCTCATTGCGGGAATGCGATACACTTTTGCTCAATTACAGTGCTAAAGTTCTCATGGGCCAATCTTTGTCAGAATAGTGTCGCTGCTTCATAGGATTTATTTTCTTCTTTTCAGAGACTATTACTTACTGTGTTTACGGTGCTGAAGCTATATTTGTATTTGCATATATGCATGTTTATTTGTATATATAACTGATGTATTTGCATATACACGCTAATTTCCATAATACAATACATGTACACATACCATCACTAGGGGCCTTATCTAGGTTCAACAGAGAATTATGCACACCCTTAACATAATCAACTCCCTGGGAGTACAAAACAGCATCCACCACGTCGTGGCATGGTGGGAAGGTGTACATTTATCTGTTAAATTTCGAGGTTATTTAGAGGACCCAATAGTAATATGGGATCCAAAATTATATAAGGTGTTCGATACTCGTAAATCCAGAAGTAGCTTAAACAGGGGACGTGGTTAATTTCTTGTCCTTTTTTCTCTTTACCTAAGTATAATCGTTGACAAAATCGGGAAGAAGAATAAATCAAGCATATTTTTTTTATTAAAAAAAACACACAAAATAACCCCTAAAATTAATTATTTCAAAATGAAGTTTTTTTTTTAAAATACAGATTAATCTATCAACATTTGCTAGAAAGAGTTATTTCCTTAATCCAGAGTGTTTTTGCAAGACTACTACAATTAAATGCAACGTTTGTGGGCTCCTTGTAAACAGAATAATATTTTTCTTGTTCTATATTTTCTTGTTAATTATTTTCTTGTTTTATTTAAAGATGGTCGGCGTATTTAAATATCATGTTTTGTGTGTATTTCATTGAAAATGCCGATGTGGTTAATTTATTTGCGACATGGTGCATTTAATCCGTGTAAATATTAAAATATTTATCAGCTGCATATGTCGATGAAAGGGCTTTTCTTGTCTCTACATTCATAGATATAACCGGTCTTGCGCAATGATCATGTTTTCCTGTACACACTCGAGTAGAATTCTGATTCTTTGTAACAACCGACAAATAACTCAAATAATTGTTGTTTCGGAGATGAATCAATATGATTAATCAAAAAACGTCTTCGATTGGTCTGTAAAAACATTCGTAAACAAAACTGGGAAGAAAATAACTTTATTTCTCAGCAGTAAATTTTAGATAACCCTTATCATCAACGGTACCCACAGGTTTTGGATTTTTAGTTAACAGTTTCTGATCACACCATCACGAGATACCTCATAAATTTTAACCACAAGATGTGCTACAAATTCTCCTTGCTCCATTTATATAGTAAATATTATTTATCTATATCGTTATTTTATTAGTGGATGCTAGACCGAAAATCTAGCGAAATATCATTCAGCGTTGATTATAGGAGATTGATTAGCGTTATTTTTTTATCATAATACCGTTTCAAAGCTCCATATTTTCTGCGCCCTAAGTTTACACACAACTTCATTTCTCTTCGCGATCCTTAGTTACATTTAAAAAACGGTTTTGGTACTTGACCTTTTATGGTGATTTCCATAGAATTCATTTACACATGCCCGATTACAAGGAGTTGTAGAGCTAATCATCATCCACTTAGAGTTATTCTTTGCTTAAATCATAATATATTTAAATTAAGTTCAATTTGATTATATATTCTCCTTACTTATAACAATGGAAAAATTTGCAAAATTATCTGCGATCAAACCTTCTCAAGCTAGATTCGATCTTGATAGAATACCAGTTAACTTACCGAAGGGTATGCCATTCAGCATTTTGATGCAGACTATGATTGATTGATTCAACAAACAAGACTCACATTAATTGTATCCGTGAAGCCAAGAAGGAATTTCGCGACGAAGGAGCGTCTCATGATCAACACTCAGAATTATGCTACAATGAATGACCAAGGAGCAATAACAATCATTGACCCTTTTCGATTGCATCATGCTAAAGATATTGTAAAGTTGAGTAAAAATTTCTAATAAGAAGAGTTAACTGGTATTAACAAATCATATTATGAACCAACATGTCCTGTGATGACAGTTGTTTATGCGATATATCCACTGAATGATAAACTTGGCATTGATGATCTCAAACAGATGAAAGTTTCGACGATGAATTGTATAGCTGAGCGAGTCACATAACCTTTTACAAATGGTAAAAATAAATAAGTGGGCTGAGCGTGTCAAGAACATGGCGCTACTATCAACGATGTTGCATCGCTGGAAAAGAAATTAAAATGTCCGATTATGGTGAAAACAATAACCGGCGAGATTTTGTACGAATCAAAATGTTAATCATAGTGACTTCCGATATAAATTATTGATCAAACGCGCACGAGTGACCAATGGATACAAGAATATTTCCCCCGAGATACAGCAGCTAAATTTTATAATTGTGATATTTTTATTTTATAAAAATAATTATATATTTTATAAAAATATGATTGTGAAAATGTATATCTCATTTAATATAGTTGGAGGTTATCCAGGAAGTATACATGGAATGGGAGAGTGTTCTGATTTTATTTTATAAATAAAAATAAAAAATGCGGTCCTGTACTTGTATATGGTTGTATGAAAATTCCAAATATGTAAATTATTATCAGTTATGTGTGGAAGAATTTCACTGGTAAATGAAAGATATTGCTTTGAAATATACCGATGATGCTGAACAATTACTCAGAAATTGTTTTACCATTCCGCCAGTTGCTGATCATTTTTCTGGGCAGAAAAGATTTTGGAAACTGACAAGATCGGAATTTATTGTCGATGTGCAGCTAAGATGCTTCGAATATGGACATGGAGCATTGCGTACGACCAAATATGATTGTGAAAATTTTTGTCTCATTTAAAATAGTTGGATGTTATCCAGGAAGTGTACATTGAATCGGAAAGTGTTCTAATTATTTTAAGAAAATCGGATATCCAACAGACGAAGTGACCAGGGTTGGGATAAATTGGCATTTACCAGATTTTGATTAAACTGGATTTGTGCGTATTGAAATGCTTTCGTTCACGGAAAATCTCCATCTCATTGTTTATGTCTGGTTTGGTCGTCATTTTTCAGACAAATATTGGAGACCAATAGTGCTATTACGATATATATTTTGATTCAGGAATTTTAAAGTCATCAACCGTAAGGGAAGCAATAATATTGTTTCGTACAGGGAAATAAGATTGTGTACCTAATCCACCTCCTGATGATAGATCTGTTCTAGACGAGATCTTTGAGCGTAATCCCGATGAAATTGAATGCGAAAATAAACTCCCAAACGATCTCGACAGAAAAATAATTGGGAAATTTACTCAGCGTGGTTCATGTAATCACAAACGACATTGCACAAGATTGATCATCGACGATGTCGAACTCGATTTTACAATTTCTGATACAACAGACAAACCACATTTATAAGTTGATATAATGCTTACTTGTCAGATGTAACTAGCTTAGGTACAATTGTGAGTTGTATTGATGGTGAGGTGACTCATCACAAGTTACTCATGTAAGATCTCGTTAGCGTATGTTTCGATAAATGTATTATCTATGCTAAACAGTTTTCCTAAAACCTCGGATAGAGTTGCCTCATATTCATTTTATGTGAATAAAAACTATGCAAATTATTTAAAGATTGGTACCGATGTATCATGAGGCGAATGGAGAATAAAGCTAGAAAAGATATTTAGTTATTCTGAATCAGCCGACTTTGCATCTAAAGACACATACCATAAGAATAATTAAATATCAACGATATAAACAAGCACCATAGGTATAAGATCCTGTAGCTATACACAAACCTATTTATCTTAAAATGGTGTTGTGGTTCTTGTAAAACAATGCGTGCGGTTGAATCATTTCCGAATTTTTGTATGGTTGTTTTGACACCTACACATAGACTCGCCAGAGAAATGAGCGGACGTGGAGTTAAATCACAAACTTATCATAGCTTCTTTAGATGGAAAGGAGATACATAAACTCCAGAACGAATGGGCAAAAATACATATAAGATTTGGGGATGAATTATGCAGTGTCGCTAGATATGTTAAGATATTTCTTGATTATTTGTTAACTTGAAACACCGCTGTGAGCATGTGTGGAGATCATGATCAGCCGCCACCTTTCGTTGGATCATCTAACTATGAATGGATAAAGACTTTTGTAGAGTTTTCTGAAGATCATGAATTAAGGGAGTTCAAAAAATTAATCACACTGCAGCCAGAAACAATACAGTGTGAAATAAAGCGTTTATCATTAAAGAAAATCCTATAAATAATGTTTGGAATTTATGGAGTCCTGCTGCTTTAATAGTGCAGGTAGATAGATAATTCGCATGATACACTTCAAAAACAATTATTTCTGTGACATAAAGAAATATTTTCAGATCAACCTGTACGACTGTGTTATCGGCCAGCAGATACACGAAGGCAAAATATTGATGTTGAAATTCCTAGAATTAATGACAAATAATATTAAATGATATTCTTTTGGTTCTGGTTGATGTTGCAGAGAGCGCGTTAACCATAAATAAATCTCCGTGGATGTTAAGATATGCTACAACGATTCATTCTTGGCAACGATTAACTGTTTCTAATACGAATATCTGGATTATCTGTGATCGTACTGAATGGACAAATTTAATTTATCTGGTAGCTGGTAGTGTATGGAGTCAGAAGAATATCTCAGTTCCGGAGTGTTATCACTGACTTCACGGTAAATAATGATCAATCTGTCGGCTTTGGCAATGATGTAAGAAAAATATCTAGTTGTCAGCAAAAAATAAAATAAACGGGACTTTGATCTCATGCTGAATTTATCATGACACTGAAACAATGACAGAACGAGTATTGTGCGAGTTGTAACACAGTAATGTCGTGGCAGTACCCAGATAATGATCCAAAACAATTTTCAGTGGATAGAATTAATAGTAGTCTTGGTCACATACGTGAAAATGTGATGCTGACATGTTTTGAATGTAATCAATGTCGGGGTGCTTGTACACGTCTTCTCACAAATGTCAAGGCGGTAGTAATTGTGTATATTCGGGAATTACATGTAATTGTAAACGTACAAATCCACTCTGAGGAGCAGTTGAATCCAGTCTGTAAATTGCAGGTCTACCCGTGGAAATTTATGTGTAGTTACACTCTAGACTGGATCAGTTGTTCTATTTTACCACGTTTCAGTTCATATAAATATCTGACAGTCACGTTGCATAGTACCGTCTGTTTTTATAAAGAGTCATATGGCTGTATTTGGTTTTTGTGATCACATCGATGGGATTGATATAAATTCAGGGAGTACTTTTAATTTTTAACGCAGCTATCACACTTAGTAGTCTTGCTACCCATTAACGAAATCTCGTGGGTTTTTTTAAGTTTATTTGTGGATATTTCCTGTCAAAATGTTGATTTGACGTTATTTTTGATACTGAACAAAAGAAATACTCTGCCATGATCAACCTGTATCAATTGTAACCATCATTGAACACCTTGTAGTCCAGGTCATTGTTGATAAATTCGTTCAAACGCAGATGAAACTTCAGCTGCTGTTTTAATTGATAGCGGCATTGCTTCCTTACATCTACTTGAACGTCAACGATACATATTTGTATGTGCTTGATTGACGACTACCTGTTTTAATAGCATCATGGGGTAAATGCAAAATGTTTCCTAATGAACCTCATTGGAAGTGCTGACATCAAAATGTGCGTACTGAATTTTTTTAAATAGTGGTAAATTAATTTGCCATATTGCCTGTGGTGCTTGACCAATCTGCAACAGCAGAATGTGCGACACCTGCCGCATCAAGTTTTCGGTATTAATATGAATGGCAAATAATACAACATGAATATTACACAGTATTCCAATGAACCTATTTTGTTTAGGTTCGGCACATGTTGATCACTTTATAATACCTCTTTGCTAGTTTCTTCCTCAAGAAAAATAGAAAGGAAAGAACACTTGTCTTTGTTACTGCCATACACAGAACAAATTATTCAAAACTAAAATAACATAGGAAACATATTTTATGTTGTTTATTTAAAATAGTAATGGAACGGAAGCAAATAAGTCAAGAAACATGGTGCACATAGTTTTTTTAAACAGTCCCTATTTTTTCTAATCCTTATCACAACAGATTGGGAATTCGGTGGAAATAGATTGAAGAGGGCATGCTGCTTTTTTAATTTACACAGATTTTTCTATAAACACTTGAGAAATGAACATTTCAAGTGCTTAAACAAATTTATGCATAGAATTCATTTATCTAAAATATCGTTTTGCAGACAAAAATAGGTCTTATAGTGACCAATTAAATCGGTCTTGTGAATACCTTAACTTAGACTGTTTACATTGTTTCACTGCATGCGTCAGCAAAATCCACATTTTTGTCTATAATTTATAACTAAACTATTAAAAGTGTGTTGATGCGTATATTGATTCGTATGCAATCAACACTGTAGGTCTTAAACCATAAATATCAGTAAAAAAATAAGATGCCACATAAGTTAAATACACAATATCAACATGTAGTACATCATCCAACTGCAATTATTCCATTACATTTAAACTTTTTATCATACAGTCGGTGTTGTTTTCCTACAGTTTGTGCAGGTCACAATTTTTGATATTAAACGTGTGAACACATCACTTTATGTGATTCTGATTGGTCCAGATCAGATCATGAAATTATTGTGCATTAGTGATTTTAATGATTGGCTGCGACCGTGGGAACACGTTTATAACCCCGCCTACTGGAATGTTTTGATAAGAATCAACATTTTTTGGCGGCCATTTTTTAACTCGACTCGCAAATGGAAATTCAGAAAATATCATACCGGCTGTCTCAATATGGATATGCTACTCCCACAGGGGTTTATTATGTCATGTTTAACAATATCATCCTAAGAAAAATGGCATAAAACTACAAGACAAGAACGACAATAACGAATAAAACTAAGGGATAGCGGGGTGTGTGGGTGGGTGTGGTGCGTATATCAGTAACATAGATGTAGAATCCACTGTATATACAAGCGTGGTTTAAATGTTAAATTAACGAAGTAAACAAACTAACCTCTGCTTGGAGAATAATCTGAACATGAATGTTTTTTAACTGACGGATCTTTATCCAAGCACATCATCTTTACGTAGCATATCTGGGATGTGAATCCGATACAAAAATAAATTTGTTGACGTCTTTTTTGTAGTCTATTTTTAAATCAAGCACTACAAATATCAGGTCATAAATGCATTGCAGTAAATGTGGGACTTTTTGTATCCGGTAATCCATTTAACATGAAAATCGCAACAACGTAACATTTTTGAATATACATTTTAGGGTCAACGTATATTCTACGGTCGGCCTGCTGTACTATGACTTCTTATCGAAAAATAATGTGGCAGCATCACATCGCATTATAATTCTGTTTTGAAAAATGATTTTGTTTCTGGTTTGATGTTGCAGAGAGCGCGTTAACCATAAATAAATCTCCGTGGATGTTAAGATATGCTACAACGATTCATTCTTGGCAATGATTAACTGTTTCTAATAGGAATTATAATCTCATACGATTATTTATGATCGTATTGAATGGACAAATTTAATTTATCTGGTAGCTGGTAGTGTATGGAGTCAGAAGAATATCTCAGTTGCGGAGGGTTATCACTGACTTCGCGGTAAATAATAATCAATCTGTTGGCTTTGGCAATGATGTAAGAAAAATATCTAGTTGTCAGCAAAAAATAAAATAAACGGGACTTTGATCTCATGCTGAATTTATCATGACACTGAAACAATGACAGAATGATTATTGTGCGAGTTGTAACACAGTAATGTCGTGGCAGTACCCAGATAATGATCCAAAACAATTTTCAGTGGATAGAATTAATAGTAGTCTTGGTCACATACGTGAAAATGTGATGCTGACATGTTTTGAATGTAATCAACGTCGGAGGGCTTGTACACGTCTTCTCACAAATGTCAAGGCGGTGGTAATTGTGTATATTCGGGAATTACATGTAATTGTAAACGTACAAATCCACTCTGAGGAGCAGTTGAAACTAGTCCGTAAATTGCAGGTCTACCCGTGGAAATGTATATGTAGTTACACTCTAGACTGGATCAGTTGTTCTATTTTACCACGTTTCAGTTCATATAAATATCTGACAGTCACGTTGCCTAGTACCGGCTGTTGGAAACATATGGCTGTATTTAGTTTTTGTGATCACATCGATGGGATTCATATAAATTCAGGGAGTACTTTTAATTTTTAACGCAGCTATCACACTTAGTAGTCTTGCTACCCATTAACGAAATCTCGTGGGGTTTTTTTAAATTATTTGTGGATATTTCCTGTGAATGTTGATTTGACGTTATGTTTGATACTGAACAAAAGAAATACTCTGCCATGATCAACCTGTATCAATTGTAAATATCATCGAATACCTTGTGGTCCAGGTAATTGTTGATAAAATCGTTCAAACGCAGACGAAACTTCATCTGCTCTTTTAGTTGATAGCGGCATTGCTTCCTTACATCTACTTGAACGTCAACGATACATATTTGTATGTGCTTGATTGACGACTACCTGTTTTAATAGCATCATATGGTTAATACAAAATGTTTCCTAATGAACCTCATTGGGAGTGCTGACATCAAAATGTGCGTACTGAATATTTTAGGTAGTGGTAAATTAATTTGCCATATTGCCTGTGGTGCTTGACCAATCTGCAACAGCAGAATGTGCGACACCTGCCGCATCAAGTTTTCGCTATTATTATGAATGGCACATAATACAAAATGAATATTACACAGTATTCCAATGAACCTATTTTTTCAGGTTCGGCACATGTTGATCACTTTATAATACCTCTTTGCTAGTTTCTTCCTCAAGAAAAATAGAAAGGAAAGAACACTTGTCTTTGTTACTGCCATACACAGAACAAATTATTCAAAACTAAAATAACATAGGAAACATATTTTATGTTGTTTATTTAAAATAGTAATGAAACGGAAGCAAATAAGTCAAGAAACATGGTGCACATAGTTTTTTAAACAGTCCCTATTTTTTCTAATCCTTATCACAACAGATTGGGAATTCGGTGGAAGTAGATTGAAGAGGGCATGCTGCTTTTTTAGTTTACACAGATTTCTCAATAAACACTTGAGAAATGAAAATTTCAAGTGCTTAAACAAATTTACGCATAGAATTCATTTATCTAAAATATCGTTTTGCAGACAAAAATAGGTCTTATAGAGACCAGTTAAATCGATCTTCTGAATACCTTAAGTTAGACTGTTTACATTGTTTCACTGCATGCGTCAGCAAAATCCACATTTTTGTCTATAATTTATAACTAATCTATTAAAAGTGTGTTGATGCGTATATTGATTCGTATGCAATCAACACTGTAGGTCTTGAACCATAAATATCAGTAAAATAATAAGATTCTACATAAGTTAAATACACAATATAAACAGGTAATACATCATCCAACCGCAATTATTTCATTACATACAAATTCTTTATCATACAGTCGGTGTTGTTTTCCTACAGTGCGTGCAGGTCACATTTTTGATATTAAACGTGTGAACATATCACTTTATGTGATTCTGATTGGTCCAGATCAGATCATGAAATTATTGTGCATTAGTGATTTTAATGATTGGCTGCGACCGTGGTAACACGTTTATAACCCCGCCTACTGGAATGTTTTGATAAGAATCAACATTTTTGGCGGCCATTTTTTAACTCGACTCGCAAATGGAAATTCAGAAACTATCATACCGGCTGTCTCAATATGGATATGCTACTCCCACAGGGGTTGATTATGTCATATTTAACAATATCATCATAAGAAAAATGGCATACAACTACAAGACACGAACGACAATAACAAATAAAACTAAGGGATAGCGGGGGGTGTGGGTGGGTGTGGTGCGTATATCAGTAACATAGATGTAGAATCCACTGTATATACAAGCGTGGTTTAAATGTTAAATTAACGAAGTAAACAAACTAACCTCTGTTTGGAGAATAATCTGAACATGAATGTTTTTTTAACTGACGGATCTTTATCCAAGCACATCATCTTTACGTAGCATATATGGGATGTAAATCCGATACAAAAATAAATTTGTTGATGTCTTTTTTGTAGTCTATTTTTAAATCAAGCACTACAAATATCAGGTCATAAATGCATTGCATTAAATGTGGGACATTTTGCATCCGGTAATCCATTGAACATGAAAATCGCAACAACGTAACATTTTTGAACATACATTTTAGGGTCAACGTATATTCTACGGTCGGCCTGCTGTACTACTGCTTATCGAAAAACAATGTGGCAGCATCACATCGCATTTATAATTCTGTTTTGTAAAATGATTTTGTGGTTACAAAATGTTATGTTTATTCGGATGGAAGCTTTTTCTTTGATTTATGGTTTGTAAAACAGTACAATCTAATTTTACTCGTTCAACTTTGGGACTATATTTATGCACAACAAATGAAAGGTACATCTTCTGTCAGAATGAACGAAATTATTCGTTCTTCTATCAATCTAAATAATTTCCACTGAAATAAAACTGTGTGATGAAATGAATCTCAAGACTCGCAAAAGCTGGACATTATTCAACTTGTTTCATGAATTCAATATTAAATCGTTACCCATTTGAGATCCTCTATAAACCATTACATTAAACACAAAAAGGTTTTAATTAATGACATTTTATCAGAAGTGTA
Source organism: Potamilus streckersoni (assembly GCA_016746295.1). Taxonomy (NCBI): domain Eukaryota; kingdom Metazoa; phylum Mollusca; class Bivalvia; order Unionida; family Unionidae; genus Potamilus; species Potamilus streckersoni. The sequence continues at coordinate 174,910 of JAEAOA010000261.1, forward strand.
TGGATTCGATGAAAAGGCAAAAGTTTTATTATCTCCATACACTGCGTATATTTTTCAAAATCCATATTTTGAAAGTCATCATCCATAAATACTTAGTGCAGCTATGTTTTAATTGTATAAATTTAATAATGTAAAAGGTATATCACTTAGGTCATGAAAAGGGGAGGATGCCGAAAAAACGGGACAGGATAAAGTACTACTATGAATTCCCACGAATGGTGATTTGAAAAAGGCAAAGCAAGACAAAAATCAATAAAATCTATAAGCTCATGGCATAAGCGAGAAGATAATATAGATGAAATAATGACCGACAAATTCATTTTCAAAAATAGACGAAATTATACCATATATCTTATGAAACCTAAAACTAAACAACTTATAGCTAGGGACGCAGTTTAGAGAGGGGGAGACAATAGTAATATTTCCATCCTCACCGTATAGAGAGAGTTAACCAAATAAGGCAAACATTTTACATAAAGAAAACTGACAATGCTATACAAAGTGGCCATAAAATCTTACAATAATGGACCATTTATCAAGCCCAAAATCTGAAAGTTATAATTGAGCTTATTTATTTTGCTAGTTTTAGTTTAGATCTAGTATGATTTTACATAGAAATTTAACGATGATGTTCTTTGGTGGTCTATTCATTTTGTGTTCAACAATATAATGTAATTTTTCTATGCTGAGTTTAAAATCGAATATTACTGACTCATATCTCCTGCTATCAGACTCTTTAAAGATATTGGGGTATGATTTATTTAGCGCCACGAATATAAATACAATCAAGAAATTGTTTTGTAATGAATGAAATATCAATTTTCATCAGTGATGTATTAAACCCTGTAGAGTACCCTAGGCAGAAACCTCAAGGACTCTTCCCCCTGCAAATTATCTCATAATACGTCAAGATCAAATCAATTCGATATTTTTTCATCCGTTGTCGCAAGGCCCCTAAAAGGCATTGGGTCTACAGGCCGGTGCCTACTCTGCCTATTTGATAATCCGGCACTGATGTTCATATCTGACATAAAACTCACAGTAAATCATTTCAGTGGAAAAAGAGTCTGGTTTTGATCGAATTAGCAGCCTTGTTATACGTAACTTTTATTGCCTTGCACTCTGGGTATGCTGCTTTTCTTTTATTTATCTGATAAAAGACATCTTTGTAAGACATCCCGTCTGTTGCAATTTGCTACCTAATGGATGCTAGTTTATCATTCTGCGTCGTGCAATATCCTTGATAAATATACCAGAAAACGTTTCACAAACATTAATTCAGAAAAAAACACTCCAATTTCAGTGATTCATATCCAACTCGAAACATAAATCATTCCAGTATTGTGTAAATAAAATATGTTTTATTGGAAAGTTTAGATGCATCAGTGCTTTTTCGTTAGCCCCGGTCAGATACTATTGGGAAATAAATATATATATATATATATATATATATATATATATATATATATATATATATATATATATATATATATATATATATATATATATATATATATATTTGGAAAAAAGAATTTCACATCAATCTATTTAAGAGGTAGAATTTATTTATTTAGTCTTTCTAATTAAAATCTAATACATCAAATGTAGAAATTAAACTTTTCGAAAGGAAATGTCTTTCGAAACCAATCCTTTCCAGTTATAAAGTTGCAACACATTAGGTGAGTGCTCCATTTTCAGCCTGGGGAAAAGAGTGGCGAACGAGGGAAAGGTTGGCGAAGGTGCGAAGGTGACGAATGGTTATGGAGAGAATACGTTCGCCCTTGAAAATTTAAAAAATCCGTAAAAATCAAAGTATGTGACTTTTCTCGGGAAAACATCAAAGCGTTATCGATGATGCATCGATGAAAACTGCTGAATACACGTGGCTGAGGTTGGTAAAGGTGTTGGTCCAAATCCGTGTACACACTGTGATATTGGTATAAAGGATAAGCATGCGTACTGTAAAGTGTGTGGTTGTAATAGACCATATCATGGAGACTTCGGTGAACTTCGTAATTTGCTCGGAATTTTGATTACGTGGCGGATGGTCAGCTGACCGCAATATCCAATCGATAGCTGGTAGTCAAAACATGACGGACGCATCAGCATTAGCATCAATTTCAGCTTCCTTTATCGAGTTGAAAAAATGTATATTCAACAGCGATGATGCCACAGATATTGACGAAATTTGATATTGGCACCATCCTGTCTTATTTTCTGGAAATCAGGGCGGATTTTAAAGCCATACGAGAGAGTTGCTTTGAGCTGTTTAAATCTAGACATGTTCATGTGAGTATGGAAATGGTGTCGATGTTAAATATGTAATCCTTTTTTTAACATAACACCGTATTACATAAATCCAGTTTCGCTTACCAATATAAGGTCATTTTCGTATTAATACGAAGTATAACTATCCTGGAATGTTTTTGGATAGTAAAGCTGCAGAAGTCCCTTCACCATCAGCACTAAAATGCATCGAACACATTCTTGAATCAAGACATTTGTTTTCCGGTCAATTCAAGTTCCAATTTTCCAGCTCGTATTGACCACTGTTTGCACAACAAATCATCTCTCCATGGACGACGATGGAATCTAATGCCACACCCTTCACTGGAACTAGTTTTGCAACCTCTTACGTTACAGGATAGCGGGCATTTCTTAATTTGTTTTAATCTGATACTTCTAAACAACAATGTACGCCATTTTGTTATGTACATGTACGCACCAGCGCTTGATTGGCTGGAGTTTATAGTGACTCGTGAGGTTTCTCGGATAATTACGGAGCAAATCGGTTAAATCCTGTATGAAATGGGCTATAGTCTTCGATGGAAAAACTGAAACAACGCTAATATAAAATCTTCAGAAAATGCAGATTACAGCTTTTGTTTATTAAACACTATGCTTCAAATTAGAGACAGAGTAAGACGTACATGTATAAATGAGCGACACATGCGTTGATCATATATGTGCAATGTCGTTTCCGTATCCCGCTGTGTCAGTCAATGAGTATCTAAATAGTTATATACGCAGATGAATTACAGAGACAAGGTCAAGTTAAACATGTTATTGAACGACCCAGGCTTGATCTTGATTAACAAGTTTTTCACAGAGTAAATTTATTTACTCATCTTCATCAACGCCTTGAAGATGCCAAGAATACATTTCGTGAATACAACGTTGTTCATACCTTTTACAAAGTTTCAGCTTGAAACACCGATGGAGCAATAAACGTCCTGACTGAATCCGTGTATATGCTGTTGTTCATTTAACATTAATTATAAACACCTCCCAACGTGGAAAACATTGCCGTGTTTATGAAAGTGGTATAACTATGTATTTATTTCTATCAGGATAGTCTTTTAAACGCGCTATGACTATTTGTATCGCAGAGATCCACAACAGTCAATGAAAAAAAAAAGAAAGATTTAATTCCTCACAGAAAACCTTCTGTCTATACTACCGTGAATTAATATGACAGTAATAATAATTTAAATGGTTCAAGAGGATCTGGTAAGAAGACACGAACCATCAATTGATTTCGCGAAGGAAATGAAAACCATAAATGTTGATTCACCGAGGTATCATACCTCATCGATGCATGGACACCCAATCGAATCGGACAAAATAATACTACACATGTTGTCAAGTGGGATGAAATTTGTTCAGTTCCGAAACACAATTAGGAAATGTTCCTCACTTGGTTGTTACAGAAAAACACTCATGTGATTACGTGTGCAGATCACGGTCAGCCACCACCGGTCATGGGAGATTCTCCTCATTATTGGGTTCGAACCTAAGCCGATTATTACAAAGATATCCATGATGATTATCATGACAAAAACAAGCCATTAAAGCAAATAAATGTTCGTATCTGTTTAGGATAAGACCAGGATGAATGCGAAGAAATGCGGAAAGTGTTCAAGATACTTCTTATGAAATTTGTACTGTCCACGTTGATCCCAAATGACTTGCTTTTTGTTTAAAGAACAAACTCATGATAATATCCATCATGCATTTATAACAATGATTCAGGTAAAATACCCCAAAGTGTTAGTTTTATTGTTGAATACTATACGGAATATGTCTTGGTTAAAATATACCCGTAACTTGGCATTAATAAAACTAGCGTATGTGAAACAACATCATGCACTTCAATCCCGATGCGGTTCCGCCATACGCAGCAATCCGTCATACGCAGCGATCCGTTAAATGGTGTGTCGTCAAAATAATAACAGTACACAGCTCACAAGAATTAATGATATTTAATCCAAAACTCACTTAGAAAATAGATCTTCGTATTGAATGATCAAACTTATTGTATCTCACCATGTCACAGGTTGAATACATGTCGCAGATGTCCAGGGTGACTTTTAAGGTCATCAGAATTGTAATATTGTGTTTAGATGCCTTAAATATAATTACAGTATGGATGCTACTTCTCTATCCTGTTTGTACCTTACGGGTTCTAATTGTGTATCCAATGGTATTACCAGCGATTCATTATGAACAAACCCACGCCGAGGTTATGTTGTATGATAATACATCGCTGGTATGTTACTGCAACGGTTTACACGCAGACTGAATGCGCGGTGAAACTCCAAATGGGATCTGACACTCTCCTGGCTCAGTTTTCGCATTCTTTAGTCGCGTACAAGTATCTTGCAACGGCGTCCTGGCCTAATATATCACGCGACCCAACAGTACGACCTGATGTATGAAGTACATCTTCAGAATCTTAAGATCCACTTCCAGAAACAACCAGGAGCTTCAATTGACTCCACGATGTAACACAGGACTTAGACAAAGATCAATCACATTTATAAACTTGGGACGCCGGCGTGACGATAAAAACTTGCCGCGATGAAAAATAACGGCGAACAGCAAATAGCCAGAAATCAAATGACCTATTTACCTAATATGTACAAGTAATGATGACGCGGTGACACAAACGAATAAATGGACTATGACGCACAAATTGATACGCTCCTTTTTTAATTTTCCGGTTGCTAATTAATTTCTTTGGTGTCGACAAAACTGATGATGAATGAAAACATAAGTAAATCAAAATAATGCAACAATTTAGATCGGGGTGTTGAGGCCCTTAGAAAAGACGTCGATAGACTGAAGGTGCCAGATCTTCCCCGCCTAGTTATATTTGGAAGAGCCACGTGGATGAAACATGAGAGCAAGATCAAGTGCACCGCTGAAGATGACGGTATTTATCGATTTTCATTTCTTTTCTGCACATAAATTGAATATATTCACTGCTGTTTTCATTGAGATCAGCCACCGACATATATACCGAAGGCTGGAGATGCTGAACGCTGATGCTGTTTCAATATTACTTTTGGAAACTATTAGCAAGCGATATTGAATAAGCAATTTGTTTTTTTCACTGTTTTGAACTTGCTTGTTTAACTGCAAGCCAATGGTTTTTGTTGTGGTCATATCAATAACAATAATTATTCTGTCGCCTGGGACTGGTTATCCGGGATTGCCACGTCGATGATAATCCCATGTGCCGGTAACATAATCCCAATAACAATTAATACAAGGCAGCGAATCAACATAAAATTCATGACCGCGTTGAAGTGCAGCTTGTTGCGGGACACAAAAGTATACTTGATTACGTTGGACGACTTTGCATCTAACACAGATGATTTAAGTCTAGTCCAGACCGAGATGAACAAATTTAACACGTTGAAGAACCATATAAACATTTCCGACACTTCGTCTCAGTGATAAAAAGTGACAACAGAAATAAACATGCAATTGACTGGTAGCATGCATGTACATGCGTTTTTAAATTATTTTAGTCCTAAACGAAAACTTCCTCATCGCATTCATTCTTTGTTGTGCATGATATGCTTTTCTAGTTAGTGAAAATAATTTTTACATGTTCTTAGTGTTCTTGCTTCGATTTCATTCATGATGACTGTGGCATTGTCTGTGTCAATGTAGTATGCATTTAATGTATGTTTAAAATTATATTATACTCATCGCAAAAGTTATTATGAAAACAGATTTCTTTAAAATTATTCTCACTGCTGTTTGTAGCTGTTGGTCGTAGTTTACCGTCCAATAGGCGTGCTATGGATGGGTGCCAAAGGAATTCCTTGAATGTTCAGAGGTTCCATCAGACCTGACTACATCTCAAAGATATTGCCGTGTCTCGTACGTAATTAACACTGAAGGCCATTGTCTAACTTGATTTTTAAATAGTTTGTAACCAATTTAAGGTTGAAAATTTCCTTACTTACTATGAAAAGCAATTTATACTGCAAATATAATTTGAACCTAAAATGACTCGATGTAAAGCAGAATTTTCACTAATGAGGTAACAAAGAACACTAATGAATACAAAAAAGCTCATATACAAAGTGAGCCGTGCTAACTCGCTAAACATATAAGACATCCCTAACGTTCCGATCTAAACAGGAATTTATATTATCGATCAGCGAGCGCGCCAGTGTTTTATTCTGTCAGTACTAAGATTGTCCGCTGTTAGGGATATGTGCACCTCAACTCAACAAATCTTATTTTCCCCTTGCGAATCAAAAGGCATGATGGAACATGTCTTGATGTTTGTTGTGTTGTATTTTGTTTTGGTTTTCTGTTATTGTGTAATTTTCTTTTTATGTTGCTGTTGTTTATTTTTATTTTGCTATTGAAATCAAAACCAAACTAATGTTTCATTTCCTGATTGGTTTAAGGTAGATTTGCGACAGATAAAACTAGGATCCTACGCGATCCGTAGTTTATGGTCGTTTTCAATGGATCAAGATACTTTTCAACGTCATAATTTTTATTTGGTTCATAAAATATTTAAATTGTTGTTTCATCGCAGCAATTTCCAATATTTTTTTCTATAATTATGATCGTTGATATTTTCCTCTGATTCATGACATGTTGTATCATACAATGTCTATATTGTCTCGTAATGAGTTCCATGTAAAACTGTAAAGTTAACTAATAACTTTTTGCTTCGCGGTCTTTCATTATTGAGAAATCAATACATGATTTACTTAAAATCAGTAAAAAAAAAGATCTGCTGAATTTGTTTTGATGTATTGTTATAAACGTAATCATACGTAAATATGAAAGGGAGCAGAGCTACATTCGGTTTCATACTTCGTTTAACTGGAGTTTTGAAGTTTACTAATGAAGATGAAAACCGATCTTAAGTGAAGAATTATAGATTTTTTAAATAAAGACATTACTTTTACACAACACACACACATACACATTATATGTGTTTGTGTGTGTGTGTGTGTGTGTGATATTCAGACGGATTCTTACAACAGTGATAGAATTGCAAAGGTTTATGGCTTAAATATGGTGCTGCTAAATAACGCCTTTGTATCAATGGCTGAAATATACTTTAATCACCTCCAAGTGACTGGATAGATGTGTATCGCAATAGATCGGATCAGTTCATGTAACAAGAAGAAATCGCTTGCAGTGGCAATCAAAAATAGGAAAACGGCAGAGTGTTTCTGCAAAATTGATTTTGAACTAAAGGCGTTACTTTGTTATTTTATAGAGAAGGAATGAAAAACAGAAGAGCACTACTATTTGTGTGAGACTTCTAAGTGACAGAATGAATCGAATTCCACTGATTCGTAATTGTCTTCTCAGAATATCCATCTGTAACTTTACTGATATAGAAGGACTGCAGATGCGCAATACTAATTGTATGAACTTTCCTGAGATATAATGCATCAAATTCGACAGATTTTGCAATTGTCTTCTAAGAATATCTATGTGAGTGGATTTGAAGGGTAATTGAAACATTGCAAACGTATCTATACGTACCAGGATTATTGCTTATACGTTCCAAATGTAATGAAGGACCTGATCACTTGCTATCAAGGGTACCAATTATTTGTTGCGTGGCTATGCACATTTGCATAACACAGATATTAAAATATAATTGGAACTCGGGTGATTTCCATCAGGAAATGTACAAATCCCGTCTGCCGAAGAATATTGCAATTATTTGACAATTTGTTTTTGTAGGATTCGTCATATAGACTCAATATGACGCTTAACATGCAACACATATATTTATACTATATTTTTATTGAGACTTTTCTTTGAGGCATTACGAAACGCAGTTTCAACTTGTGTAGAGCATCCAGCCTTGATAATATCTCTTCCGTCAGGGATGTTAAAATGTCACAATTAATTACTTTCCTTTCAAATTTCGAAGTCAGTATAACAGAAGCTATCACTGTTGTCGTTAGATTTTCTAAGTAATGGCTAGTGCTAAAAAGTTCTATTAAAAACAATCTTCACCATTAAATAATAATAATAATAATAATAATAATAATAATAATAATAATAATAATAATAATAATAATAATGGCAATAATAATAATGATATTAATAAAAAATAATAGTAATAATAATAAAGATGCGGAATGACATTCAATATTCATGAGCTGAAAATAATGGTTACGCGTCATTCAATATGAAAAGCCAATTTTTGATATATATTTTCGTTTCAAAAGCAATATGTATGTATGTATATATATATATATATATATATATATATATATATATATATATATATATATATATATATATATATATATATATATATATGCAATAAACTGAAGACGAACAGTGCGAAACTAGTAACTAACTAGCCTGAGCGGTTTCGACTCCTAATGAGTCTTTTTCAAAGGCAAATACAAAACATATATACGACAAACAAATAAACACAAAAACGTTGTGTGTGTAAACCTCTACATGGCTGTCTCCACATGGGTTAAAACTATAAATACAACCAGCTTGTATAGACTAGTTGCGGATACTGAAAACGGTGTATAATTCCCTAAAAGTTCACAAGCCAAAGCGACATCTATTTTTACTTTTTGTACATTTATGTAACGCAGATTCTATCCAGGATATTTGATTCTATACCGGTTATTCTTATAGTAAAAATTGAAGGATACTAAAAAGATTTAGAAAATGTTAAATTCTACTAGTGCATAGCTTTCATTTTCTAGTCTTCTTGGTTTAGACCTCTTGGCTTTAATTTTCCAAAGGCGGCGTATCCAGTATGATTTCACCATTTCGAAATTGTTAATGTCAAAACTCTACATCTCTTCGACGTATCTCCTCTGTTATTTTAGTTCATACAGAATACAAAGATATTTTATTTCTAACAATTCTAATACATTTTAATACAAGGGTCAGATAAAGGGAATTATACTTAAACATACATTTATACTTTGGTTATATAAGGGATTTATGCTAATATTACATTTTTATAAAACAGTTTTAAAAAAAGGAAATTATGCTGATATGTGCAATCTCTCCTGACATAAGCATTATACAGGATAAATTGCATGGTTTAAGAGATTCAAACCACGTGCATTTCATGTTGGTTAATCATATTGCAAGCAAATTGAGTTTGACATATTTACATCCCTTTTGTTGATGCTTTAGAAATTTTTTATAGTTTTTAATACCATTGTAACCTTCTTACACCGAAATTCCTTTGATAGATTTTTAATCTCATTATGAAAATTCTTTCAAATACAACTTTATTTGGTACATTAGAAAAACAAACGCTTACATGGAATGTTGCTGTTATATAGTTACATGAAATTTCTAATCTAAAACATAATTGGAACCTACGACATTAACCCTTTAAGAATGTGAATATTAGGCTTGAATTGGTGGAATACCTTCGATGGACACAAACAACAAAAGCACTGACGTCGTGCTTAGAAAAATGGCGTTTGATGTCCTGGATGCAGTTTAAATACAATGTAAAACTAGTTGTAACATAATATTTATAAAATCATCCTGTTTATATATTTGATGTTACGTTGCAGTCTGTAGCCCTGAACGATAAAAAAACATAATAACACTTATAATAAGAAAAATCTCCCAGGAAAAATACAGTTCGTTGCTACATCCATTTAACGAACCGCCTGCATATCGCGTTAGCTAATTTTATTCTCGAAGTTTATTAATTTTTACATTAGTTTTTAATGTTTACACGAAATACGGGTGCATAGTTCATTTTGCATAAATAATCTCGCCTGATCTTGCCGATAACGTATTTGCAACAGCTGTACGTGTCTCTTACACAAACTTCTTTGTGATTCAGTTATTTTTAATATTCATTCCAAAATTGTATTCATTATATTGTATTCATTGTATTGTATTCATTGTATTGTATTCATTGTATTGTATTCATTGTATTGTATTCATTGTATTGTATTCATTGTATTGTATTCATTGTATTGTATTCATTACGTCTCGGGAATATTCAAATGATGATTACTAAAGTAGGTAATTCACGTTAAGATGCAAATATTTTCCAAAGTTAGATTATTTTGCACAACTCGCCTACAATGACATATCACCACCGCAGTTGAAATCGGATGTCCACATAAGGGATCCTTGTATCTTATGCTTGAGCTGGTTACTAGAGTTACGTGTCTAGGCTCGTAAAAAAGTAACAAGACAAGAGTGAAAACAACAAACTTTATAAAATTTAACAAGTAATTCCTTTATCTAGATAACTAAAGTAAAATTTAAAAATGAGAAAAACTTGCACTTTATGAGTCAAACCCATAAGGAATCCAAGAATTATAAATTGAAGTCCTATTATTAAAAAGTCCTAAATGAATTTAATTTTGGGTACCGATAAAATTGCAAGAAGGAAGATGGTTACGTATGCAATAGTCAGTTTTGTACTGATGTATCAACCGTTTCTTTGTTGAATCACATAAAATAATATTCCAGTTTAGAATTCCGAACAATCAATAAATGTCTTTGTCCACGAATCAATTGAGGAGCACTTGTATTTCAGGAAATTAATCACTTTAAATTCAATAAAATACAAATTCAACTTAAACTGGTCATAAAAACACCTTTAGGTATCAAAGATTTGGAACAAAAGTAAACTGATTCTTATGAAGAAAATAGATATACAGTAAGTTAAGACGCAAACCAGAATCTCGTATGAGGATTATGTGGTCACCTTACCAAACCAACGTAGAAACTTTACATGCCTAAAACATGTTTTAGCTAAAATCAATAATTCTTACTCGGAGCAAAAAAGAAATTAAAACAACTTTTTGCTATAACCCTTACTGATCTCTGAATCAAGTACCGCAGTTAGATACGTTTCCACAAAAGATTTTTTATCAGTTCGAACAGAACTGAACAGAATTTCTATAAAAAAAAATATCTAATCCAATAGATAAAGTTTCATTACAATAACCTCTAATTGAAATAAAACATTCTTAAAAAAGTTAAAAACAAACAAACAAATAATTATATTGCATATGCTTGACACTAGGGAAGAACTATTCTTGTCCTTATTCCACGATAAATATAAATCTAAAATGACACAAAAATCAATGTATCAGATTTCAGTATGCGTTTTTAACATGAAATGCGCGATAAAAGAATTGAATGACATAGTTACATATTGGTTCCGACTGCAAAAGACAGCGTTTACTGAGATTAGGCGTCAGATTTTCTGTTTTATCTTGATTTGAGGGCCTCATCATTTTGCAGATTGGAATAATCAGCCTGATTGCTTGCATCTGCAATACAATCGCCTTTATTAGCCTGACAAATGTGATGCACAGACTGAAAGAGCGCCTTTTTGATAATATTATATGATAATTTACACTGCGATTTCTTTGTGAGAAACATGACTGGAAACTTTATATATGTATGTATATATAAATAAATGAGTTATTACCAACTGTCAAGTATTGATGGCACTCTTGAAACCTAGTCGAAGCTTTTAAAAAATAGTTTCTTGTGGACTTTCTCACGATTTATCTCAGATGATGTTGTAATATATACACGTGTAAAATTATTACTTATTCTTGTAGTATATAAATAATTTTTGTTAATTTTATGTTATAGAGACATTGATGAGCTTGAACACATACACACACAGACACACACACATATATGTATGTGTATATGTATATATATATATATATATATATATATGTGTGTGTGTGTGTGTGTGTGTGTGTGTGTGTGTGTGTGTGTAGAATTATAAATATATACCAGACAGAACAGACAGTGCTATTCCTGGATTCTGTAGTATAATCTTGATAATAGTGGGCAGAAATAATAGTTTAATACAAACAATCCTATCATACAGGTTAGATAAATTAAATTCATACTCAAAAATCCTATATACCTTGATTTCTTTCATAGGAATCTGGAAAGACTGTGCATATATATATGAGAATTATTTACTAGGTCGTCATGCGAGTGTGTCTGTTACTCACAAGATTGTATAACACCAACTCAGTGCCATCACCTTTTTGTGATGCGTGCTTAGTTGTGACGGTATATGGGCTGGTGCGTGCAGGCAAGGCTATCGGTGCCGATTACTCGCGAACCTGGGTTCGAAACTCAGTAGAGTAAGAATTTAATTTCTCTAACCTGTATGATAGTATTGCTTGTATATATATATATATATATATATATATATATATATATATATATATATATATATATATATATATATACCATTTGTAGTGAAATAACATTTTAACGTAGTGAAGACAAAGTTATTGTACAGACTGCAAGGTTGAGTCTTTCAAAAGGCCGCAGAATACAATTATCTCCGTTTGAGGCTAACCAAACTTAGAACTATATCGACAAGTTATTACCTTCTGAACAGCAGAATATTGCTGAAGCGCAGAGAAAACGTGCCACTCGTAAGACCAAAGCTGCCAACACCGCTACTTTAATGCCAACCATTATATCCTCCTGTGAGAGAGACTTAGTGCCTATATTGTCCTTACTAGTCATCTCCATGCACACATCTTGACAACAAATAACTAAAGTTGTGGCATGATGATATAATGATAATGAAAGGACAGACCTCAGAATTTGCGAGGTCGTTCACATTTTTTAAATTTCCCACTCTGCGTACAAGACAATGACTAGTAAATTGTCACTTAACTGAATTTTATTCTACGCTTCTTCGTTACCTCCCATGAATCAGTATGTTTGTCGTCTTAAGACACAATATTGAATCTGTCACTGACTTAAGGATTGTATGCACTCCAGTGAGTCAGTTCGTACAGACAATAATAAAGTTGTCAGATATATTAACAAACTTACAGTCCTGAATGTTGATACATTACATAGAATGGATGTAATTGTTATATATGGCTTGATATGGAGTTTTTAAATGAGATGGTATTCTTAAAAAGTGATTGTTAGTACATTACCGAAACCATAAACCTTAGAACTCTCACACTTCTTCTAGATGGCTTTTAAAAGAGTGAAAGATTAACATTTTATTTTTAAGAGGAAATCTTATATTTTTTTATAAGATATAACAAAGAAAATCTTTAGTTTAATCTAATGGTTTTAAAATCGAATAGCCCAAAATTCTGATCATTAGCCCATTGCAACAATTGTCAGGTAGCTATTTTCCATGAAACTTAATTGGATTTGCAGCGAGAATCGAAATGTATGCGGCATGCAGAAATACGCAAGACTAAAACTGGCTTCATAATAATGATCTGGCAGGCCTTAGACAACAAATGGCTCCCTTCGAAATTGACCAAACGCAAGAAGATACCTTACTTCCTCTGAGTCAGTCTGTTTATAGCATTAACGTACAACATATTTGGTTGTCCCTTCATCAATCTTTCAGGATTTCGTGTGCTTATACGAGTTCATCTATGCAGGAAATGACAAAGTTCTGACAGTTAAAGTAAACTCCGTCCAAATATATATTCCAATACATCAGACAAAAGTAAACTAACTGTAGTATGAGGCCTGATACATCCTTGGAATTGTCTTGGTATTTTGGTTACTGAGTTGATAATTCTGTGAATTATGGCTTGTTATTTGAAAAGTAAAGTGGACACTACGAAACCAACAGTATGTTTAATTAGGTTTTAGCACACAGCAACAACTTAATGGACTATATGAAACACGGCCTCCACGTCGGTCCGGAAGTATGTCTGCAATAACAAGTAAAATTGGCAATGTCTATTGTAAATCTAAAAAGAGAATAAAAACATTTTAAGGAGACCAAATGCAATTAGTTCATAATAATTCTCACGAATTTCATCGCTGCATGAAATCTTGCTGTAGCATCTTCTGTGGAAAATAATATTTTCACTACCATTTTGCAAATATATCTCATTTTAGTTTGATTGCGAATGATATTATGATCGGCAAGACCTCGCTGCTGACACAAACAACATTGCCTTAAATTTTTAAAAAAAAACTTCACCATAAAATATTTCAGTTTTCTACACAAAATGTAAAATATATACTTAGTTTTTCTTTTTTAAATTTTAGGGACTAATTCTAATTTTGAAATGATGTGTATTATGCAAAGTTAAATAATGATTATCTCATCAGGGCATAGGTGAGCTACATAAAAATTAGAACTGTACAATTTTTCCATCACTTTGGAAAAACGATGCACCAAGTGTACGTAGTTCTAGATGTCTATATGTTTACCAAAGTTTTTAAGGTTGAAACAAAATAAAAAGAAGAAAATATCACGATCCGAATAACTTACAACATATTCGTAATTTCTTTTGGGATGAGGTAGCAGATTGAAAACAATTGTGATTATTTGTAGTATAATTAAATTGGCTTTAAAAATAAAAAATACTTTAAGCAGGACTAGAAGCAGGATTTATCCACCCAAACCAAGCATTAGCAATGTTTTCCTCCATGTAGTCTTACTAATACTTGGAAACATTCGTGTCTGTATGAGCATCGTTATCTACATTCATGTATTTAAATGTGATCAGTCATGTATGGACATATTTAAATACATTTGGAAGTAAAGATACTTTCATACATTTGTAGATTAAATAGTTGACAAGTAGACATAGTGATAATGTTTCGTATATTTGTAGATTAAATATTTAACAAGTAGAGATAGCGATAATGTTTCATACATTTCTAGATTAAATAGTTGACAAGTAGAAATAGTGATAATGTTTCGTACATTTCTAGATTAAATAGTTGACAAGTAGAGATAGTGATAATGTTTAGTACATTTCTAGATAAAATTGTTGACAAAACCATTTTGCGTATTGTTGAGAATTTATGCATTGATACTAACAAAGAATTATAGTCCCATTTTCATCATTTGCACCAAAATATTATTTATTATTATTTAATATTTATTATTCTTCTTTGGAGTTGGGACATATTACTGCAATATATTATTCACGATGGCCCATAAACATGCAACGTTTTATCAGCGTGGTGTCGGTAAAATGTCAAATCATTCTCGATGCAATATAAAGATACCAGCATGTGACAGACAAATGTCTGCAAATATGGGTCAATAAAACATGAACATTAAATCACAATGACCTGGATGTGGCTTGCAGAGCAAATAACGGAAACACATCCACTTGTGAATTTTGATGGCCCCACGATATTAAGTTGCAACAATGGGAATGCGTAAAAGAAAAAAGTAATGATATTAAATCTTTGATAGATAAGTCGCATTGCACCAATTGTAACACACCTGAGATACTTTCCTTGAGATGTATTCAAATACCATCTGTATGAGTGCTATTGAATTAGCACACCCTATTCCGAGGGTGCAACGAACGAATTAACTTTAGTAAATGCAATCACATGTACGAACGAATGAACGTACGAAACAGCTATCGAACGATATTATTATTATTATTATTATCATTATTATTAATATTATTATTATTATTATTATTATTATTATTATTATTATTATTATTATTATTATTATTATTATTATTATTATTATTATTCAACCAGCAACAGTTTAATGATTTAACATACTACACGCTCAAAATCTAATATGCAGTTGTAACTAGAGTTTTCTTTCCAAGAAGATTAACCCTTGTGTCAGTTCCCTCCTAGTGCTACAAATGTCCATTAAATGTTTAGACAGATATATATGGATCGGAGCAAATGAAAGCTAAACAAATGTCCTCTATCAATAGGGCGCAATAATATGTGTAGACATCATTGACCATATCCTTTACAGATATGGGTACCAGAATTATTTTTATGTGGATAACAGTGTTGCTGATTAGCTCTAAAAATATAAAGATGAACATTGTTGCGAACACAACCATCTTAGATAATGATGTATGGACTTTGACCACATAGACTGCTGTGTATATCAAGTTCATACTACTCAAATTGGAACCGTATAAGAAAGATTCCTTCGTACTGGACGCCATCAAGAATATTAGACAAAAGTACAGGTTAGGAAATTCACCCAGCATGTATACGAATATTCGAAAGAAAACAATCAGATTGGATTCCGATTATCTAAGAAAGATTGATATCTCATAGACATTAAAATATATTTTAGGTTTTCTTCCTGCATGTACATAATTGTTACGAATATGTAATTAAAATACTTATGTGTTAGTTTAAAAATTATTTTTAATTTTATTTATGTTTTATTACATTTTATTGCAACTATTATATTCACGGGATTCGATATTTTGTTATAAAGTACATTGTCTTTGTACAGAACTTTAAAACGTAATTTGCATTATTTTTAGGTGACCTCGTTCAGACACTTGGTAAGCCTGAAGTTTAAATGATTGGTCAGTTTCAAGGTCATACATATCTCACTCCCGTGATGACCTTGTGTTATCAACGTTTTGAGGGGTTTTTTGTTGTTTTTTTTTTTTTGCTTGTTTTTTTTTTTCATTATTGGATCTTAAATAAGTCTATCGGGGCGCATGTATCAATTGCCTTGTTTATGGTGATCCTGTGGCAATAAGATCATGTGAGCTATCATAAGTGTCGAAATAACGTTTTATTGGGGTTGAATATTTAGTATCACAGTTTTTCAAATTAAGTCGTATAAATACCTTTAAGACATTTTAGGTATTTTATGTTGTAGCCAATTCTGAGTTATTGGTTATTTAAGAATAATTTGTATTCTCTTGAAAATAAGTGTTTCGTCATCAAAGTTTTGGACCAAGACTTTCAATGAACATAGTGCGAAAGCCGGAATATTCTTTTGTAATTCATAAAATTCAACTTGGAACTGTTGACAATTCTTTCGTGATATACAAAATTTGACGTGGAATTTTTGACACATAAATATTTCATTCAATTGACGTCATTGTCCGCCATATTTGCACCTCGCCTGGACTCGAAATTGGATTTATTTAGGACATTTTAGTGATTGGACTAGTTTTTTTTCAATTCTATGAGTGTTGTTTTGAATTATATTCACAAAATGTAAGTCTTTTTTCACATATTTGCTGTGTTTTGTAGGGAAATAAATTATTTTGTTAAAATCTACAAAGCTTGTTGACTTCACCTTATTGTTTGTTTCTTTGAACGAATCCAGATTTGTAGCAAAGAAAATTGGGTTTCTCGTCCTTGGATATTTTAATTTGGATAGATATTTTAGAAACTTGTTTTTTTGAAGTTTAAATTCTCTTAGTTTTAAATCCCAAGTTCTATTTTGCATTTTCTTCGAAATCTTTAGTGAAAACAAAAGCCTTTCATTCACAGTGTCATCAAAAGTGGAAAGTTTTCCTTCTAGTCCAACTCAAGTGCAGTTGGATAGTCTGGAAAAAGACAAAATGCTTGAACTTGCTAAAAAGTACGATCTCTCTTAAGCAAAATTTCCTTGACGAAACAAGAGATTAGGAACATTTGGATTCAATATTTGGTAGAGAAGAATGTTCTTGATAAATGTGTTTTGGCTTTGGTCAGTAAGTCGATATCAGACTCTGACATAAAATTAATGGAATTAAAAATGAAATACAAAATGGAATTGAAGTTACGGAAGCACGAGCTTCAGAAAGAGAATGAAACAATGCACACTTTTACCTTGGATTTGTAACTTTGTGTGTGTGTGCGTGTGTGTGTGTTTGCGTGCGTGCGTGCGTGTGTGTGAGTGTGTGTATGTGTATTCAAACAAAATACAACGCAAAATTCAACAACCACTTCAACTGAAATAGACGTTCAATCGAGTCCCTCGAGATGTTACCGATTGAATTTAACCTTGGCGGACAGACATAGAATGCACACGACAGGAACGATATTGATACAGTTGAAAACTCACGGGTAGATGGGCTTAAATGAAAGAAAAATAATCTAACCTTCCAGTTTCAATATTACAGCCAGTAACCAGTTTTGCACGCGATGCAGAGTTTGCTTTAATATCTACCCCAGTAAGCACATTTATTATTATTATTATTATTATTATTATTATTATTATTATTATTATTATTATTATTATTATTATTATTATTATTATTATTGTAAATAGTTGATAATTTTGTTTATGTTTCAATTATTCATTACTGGTTATTGCTTATACTGAAGTTACAGCATTATATAATTCAATGTGTTAATCTTAATGTGTCAATGAACTCCCGTCACATCACCTTCCATTGATTGAACAAGATGCAGGAATACCTTTATTATAAAACCAAAACACATATTCCATCAAACGAAAATTCAAAAACTTACAAATATTAGCTATATTTAAAAGCATTGAAAAGAAAAACATTATTTGCTAAAAAAAAAAAATATTAATTGTAATTTCTCAATTTCATTATAAACTTTTGCCTTAATTTAAACGTTGACTGACACAGTATATCAATGCTTTTTTTATCAAGACAAACTAAATAATGAAATTTCGAGCAAATTTTATTTGGGTCTTTTTGTAAATCTGCAAATGATATTATTTATATAAAGTTGTGGAATGTCAAATCGATATATAAAAGTAGGAATTGCAAATCTGTAGCAAGGGACAGCATCTGATTCTCCTCTATAAAATATGGGAAGTCAGAAACTATACAATAATGTAGTTATGATGATCAGTCACGTGGTATAAATGAACGATTAGGATTGGCAGATGAGAAACGTGGGGATTTGTACCTCAAATCTGAATATTAACAATGGACATAATGAAGTTTTATTTTTTATATTTCAAAAATGAAGTTTCATTTTAAGTCATTTTAAAAATATTACTTAATTTAAAATCTTTATTACCTTATTCTCAAGTTGAAATGCAATAGACTCGCTGATAGCCATTGTACATTTCAATACAGAATACTGTACTCGTCCTTGCTAATAATGCATGCTTCAGAACAGCAGTTTCATTTCCTCTGTTGCCAATTTCAAGGGACTGTAAAATCTCTGAAGCTGGGCAAAGCCGTTACGTAAATAACACACAAGTCTCCTTTTAACTGCTAAAACGGAAATTAAAAACACGTGCCTCGTAAATGAAAGATATCTCTTTGATGGTTTGATGGAGAATAAAGACATAAATGAAATGATATTTAAATCGCTTTGCAAAGTTATTAATAATTTATCTATATTTTTATATGACGTTTATTAAGTATCAACCGTACCTAAACAGTAGACGGTTTTATATTACATTTTTTCTTCATCGAACGCACCTGGAGTACTAAACTTGAGAAGCTGAGATCATGTTTGAATTTCATAATAAAGATGTGTGTTCTAAATCTCAAAAATTGAAAGCGTTATTTATTATTTTTGATTATGAAATATAGGAAATATTATTAATACTTGAAGAAGAAAAGTGATATACTATACAACGGTGTTCATTCAAATTTTCTCCTACTTAACGGAGTTGTATCTATAATAAATTCCTCTGCTGAATGTCTCATTTAGATTATCATGATTGGTCTTTCAATATAATCAGGTTTCAAAGTATTAGTACTAATTGCCATTGTACGTAATGTTCGTTCATTCTGCAAAGAAACATCAGCATTTAAAAATGGCTTTAACGTACATTTCAAGTATATAAGCTTTACTTATTTCGTAATTTGTTACCATGCCAAGCTTCTTCTCTTTAATGTAATATTTTACACTTTATTGGTAAATGTTTTAGACCTATCTATATACAACAAACGTTGTGCACGCATACATAAACGATAAACACATTTTTGTCTACCTACACTAAGTTTGTTTACTCCATCAATGTATAATATGTAACCGAGCAACAAAAAAAAAGCTTGCAGCTTAAAGAGGGTATAATCCAGGTTGTATCATTTGTCTTAATGCACATAATTTAATAAAATTTTACCTTATCAAGATCTTCTTTACTTGTATATAATGATACATCCCACGATTCCTAGCATGTATACACTTGGCATTCAACCGCCAGCAAATTAAAGATATCATATCTGAATTAGTCAAGTAGCGTGACATGGGCGGGTTAACATTTACAAAGACATTCTCCTTTTGTTCTGCACAGTGCAAACTATTATCATATCACAATAAGGTATGTTCTTCCTTTTTCCAATAAAACAGACCATAGAACATGCCATAAAAGTTGTAATAAAGGGCGTACAATTGCGCATGCTTTTATCCATAAAGTATTATAGTATCCCAATAGTAAGAGGAATGTTATGTTATATGAAGCATGAAAAAGGATAAGAGGAATGGCATGAACCTAATGTAATATTTCATATACCAGACAGTTTAAATGGTCAAAGTGTCTTCGTCGTCTTGTACAAATATAAGATCAATAAAATAAAAGATTAAAAAAGTTAGACAGTTCTTATATTCAGCCTTCTAAACACTTATAATGGGGAAAAATCGTACAAGATGTAATACACCTGTTTACAGGTAGAATAATGATGCCGTTTTAGCACACACAGAGAGAGAGAGAGAGAGAGAGAGAGAGAGAGAGAGATATGGGGGCTCACTTTAACTCCTTTTCCATAGTACGCAGTCGACAAATTTACCAATACATTGTAATTTAAATTCATATTTTGCATCATGGTTTATATGGACAATTTATTTCAGTTGCTTATGCAAGTCGTTGATTTGAAGTCTGTTTAGCAGTTTTCCTTCGGGAGAACTTAAAAGATTTGACTACTGACCTGTGGATTTTAATTTCGAATTACGATAATCCAAAAAACGTGATGTTTTAATAGTCAGAAACAAAGATAAAGAAAAACTATTAAAATAAGGGACTAAACACAAACTAACGTTTTTTTCAAAATTTCAGACTTTACCCCTATTTTAATGCCTAATATATTTTCATATCATAAGATTAAATTCAGGCTTCAATACAACAGCCCACTTTACCTCCTTTTCGAAAATTCGTCCCATTTTTAAAGTCTGATAATATAAATATCAGTGACTTAAGATAGCAGTAGGATTGTAATGCCCATATATATCTCAGTAAATTGCATTTGTGACAATTCAAAAAATATTGATCATATATGACCACGAAAGCAAGTTTAATTCAGCAAGGCACCAAAGGGGGTTATTATCGGTTGGGTAGGAAGTAAGGGGATATCACTTAATTGAATATCTTAGTGTCAGATTTATTTCACTGTCTGAAATATAATGTAATTTATATTTATTGTTTATATATCATAAAATGTTCACTTTGTTGCTGATGCGAGAATAACTTCTGTAGGAATACATAGTCATGCTTCGCATTACTTTATGTTAATATATAGGAATAAAACATATACAAATTATTTCCCATATTTTCTGCATTTCACGCCAATGAATAGTATAAAGTTTAATGATAATTACGCAATTACACTAATTGCATAACGCTGTAAGGTTTCAACCACGACAATATATTAGAATATAACATACAACTCTTTAATATATGTTTCCTTCCGCTCCAGATAAATTATTCTCTAATGTTATGGGACAGACAACACCTAGATATCATAGTATATATCATAAGCGAAGTAAACAAAGTTGAATGAATCTTACAAAACCATTGAGCATTGCTTTTGTCTATAATCGTTAATATTTTCAGTTTAGTTTATTTTTAAGGTGTGATATATATATATATATATATATATATATATATATATCAAGGTATCTTGAAAATTCTTTACTTATGGTAATATTCAACATGAGACTATAAATTCTGTTTAGTAAGCCATCATACAAAGGCAAACGTAATAGTGGACAAATCAAACTTTGTTTGATTTTTCACTCAATGAAACATTTTATAATACATTGGAATAAAAAAAACAAAGATTGTGTACGTTTCATTGATGTGAGTTATCCTTCCTAAAAGAGTGCAGACAATAAGATCCATTTTGATCAACATGGCCGATAATAAACACAAATGTACAAGCAATATGGATATGACAGCTGAGTCACAAATAACTCAGCAATAAATAGGAATGAGAACAAAGTGAAATAGTGGAGCCACAATGGTCAAAGATTGAAAACTGAT
The DNA here is from genome assembly GCA_016746295.1 of Potamilus streckersoni. Classification (NCBI taxonomy): domain Eukaryota; kingdom Metazoa; phylum Mollusca; class Bivalvia; order Unionida; family Unionidae; genus Potamilus; species Potamilus streckersoni. The sequence continues at coordinate 197,117 of JAEAOA010000261.1, forward strand.
AGTACAGGCTGATTTTGGATTAAGACGTTTTACACGAGTCTGGCAATTTTCTCGTTTCATCTATAAAAGTTTTAAAAGTCATAGACAGATGATAACTGTAATTGATCTAACTCAATAAAAGTTTTATTGAGGCAATAAATCTAAATGCATTTTATGCTTTCAGCAGAGAAAAGGAAATTATTTTGATGAACATTTTACCATAAAGCAATTTATTAACAAAATTGATTTTATTTATGTATTCATTTTAAACGATCATTTTATGGGCTGATGCAAATAGCTTATCAGGCATTTGAGAATAACACGCCGATCCAAAAATATACAATTCCATTAAAGGTCATCCCAAGCGTAAAGAGTGTATTTATCGATGCTCTTTAACAGAAATGGTCAGGAAAGCAATTCTATTTTTTTCTAAATAAATAAAGCGCCACATCTTGCAAAAACTAAATTCATTTCTTATATCGGTTGAAGTCAAATATGCAATTCTGTTTTGTTCACCTATCCCTCATAGTTGCAACCGACTCCTAATGCACCATTTCATATCGTTCGGTTTCCGTCGGTCTTTGGGAGACAATGGTGTAGCTTCCGGTTGGGTTTCCTATCTGCACCTTCGCGAGTGACTGAAGAGTCCGACCCTAGAGTGACAGTCTTTGATGTACTTGCTTCAGGTGAACGTCGACGCTTGTTGAAGTTTTTGTTGTATTGTCTTTCTTCTGGCTCTCTTTTCAGCGACGTTTGTGTTTGTCGCTTCCTCGGCTTTCCAAACGCCCTGTGTGACAGCAAGGCACCAGGTCATCAACACAGCTCTCAAAGTCGTTGACGTTGATGTTGGCCGTCATCATATCCTTCTTACAGACATATAACAATGCATACAGCTCGAGATAGTGCTAAACCCAGCGCTGAAGCTGCTTCCCCTGGTCTGTGGTGACTTTGCCCATCTTGTACTTGAAGGAAGCGGTAATGGGGGAGGGTACTATCGCCCTCTTGATATCTTCGTACATGCCTCTTGCATTCCAGCTGTCTGTATACTTGTGCAGAGGTTCAACCACTAGGTGTTGGTGCATCAACGTTCAGTCTGATGGCGCTGTTTCTGGCAGTCATTAAGGCTTGTAATGTATTAGGGTGAGGTACAGCCTTGTAAGCCAGAAGGGGTTTCCTCTTCGGCTCAGTCACGGGCTCCATCTCCTCCCAGTTACCTTCATGCCAATCGGCATTTTTGCGCTCCTGCTTCCCGTAGACAGTGATGACTGAATTGTAGAAAGCGTCACGGATGTTTGACCAATTGGAATTGATGTCAGTTATCTCCTTGGCGAGAACCTCTTGCAGTTGGCTAATGAACTGTTAAATCGTCTCTGGGTTGATTGCACGGCAGGTGTTGATGTGTGAGCGGCCCTTCTTCTTACCAAGGTGCAGCTTCTTGGGTATTATTTGCACCTTGCTAGTCAAGAAGGAGTTGTCGGTGTGGCAGTCGGTACTGTGGTAGCTTCTGGTGATATGAACACTGGCCAGTTATGCATGCCTGGTGATGACGATGTCTAGCTGGTGCCAGTAGCTGAAATATGGGTGTCTCCATGACACCTAGTGGATCCCTTTGCAATTGAAGAAGATGTTGATCACAAATAGGATGTATGATCAGCACATTTAAAGCAGTCGCCAACCATTCTGGTTGATCTTGCCCTTTCTGTGAGAGCCGAGAGAGGTGGACCAGGAATCGTGTACAGATCCCACTTTAGCATTGAAGTCTCCTAGTAGGTAAAGGCCTTCAGTGCTGGATGATATACTATATATTGCTTGATCAAATGCCTCGTAGAATTTGCCTTTCTCCTCATTGGTGAAGTAGAAGACTGGGCAAACGCTGAAGATGTTAGCTTGGCCTGAGAATGTTGACAGCCTTAGGGCAAGGATCCTCTCAGTGCCTGATGACGTACGCTCAATGAAGGCGATGAGCGTGTTCTTTATAGCGAAGTAGACACTTTGCTGCCTAGATTAGCCCGAGGGTTTCTCTTGCCAAAAGAAGGAGTAGTTGGCTTTCCTGATGGTACTGCTGTCGGCCAGTTGGGTCTCCTGAAGGTAGGCACTATTTACCTTTAGTCTGTAAGAGTTCCCTGTCAATGACGTCAGTCTTACGTGAGTCTTCAATCTGCTGAATATATGCAGTGAGTCCAGGACACATTGTCCGGTTTTTTCAGCTTGAGAAACGACGAACTAGTATTCTTATTTCTTTTTAGGGTCTTATCTAGTGCGTAGTCTGTAGCCCGCTTGTCGAGATGGTTCTCTAAGATGCACTCACCCAGTGAAGCAGGCAGGCCATGGTAGGGCAGCACATTACAGACTGGAGGCTACAAAGTTTGAGGCGGGTAGTAGCTGTCCAATGAGACATGATGATCTCTCCCACAGTCGGAGGCAACACCTGGCGCCAAGCTCTACACCAATCGATCTATGACTTAAAATCGGTAAACTGTTTCTTCCCGTGTTGTGCCAATGCCTTGCCTCTACGCTGGAATTTCTTCTCCACTGGAGCTACTAAGCCTGGGCAGGGTGGTATGAAGAATCAGCTGTTGCCCATGAAGTAGATGGTGGACCCAAGGGAACGACAAATGCTGATAAAGCATGGCACCAACGGCTTAGCAGGAGTTGCCGGAATGACGTTGAATACAATGTCAAACCGCCTTAGGGATTCAGCCTCCGGATTTTCTGTCAGGGTTTACTCCGTTAGCCTTTCCCATTAGTGGGTATATTCGCAAGGCAGCGGAGATTAGGAAGCGAAGTTTTCCCTCTTGCAGATGAGCTACCATCCAAGGCCCCATCTACCCGACGAGACTGATTGTAAGGCGGCAGTCATCCGCCTTTATCCCTTATCATGTTAGTGGAAACATGGCCCAACGGACTTAGTAGATTCGTTTAGGCCAAGAGCTGGATTTTATTTGACAGAGGCGATTCGAAACTCAAGCCATATAGGCCATTTCTGGAGGAGTGGGGTGCTTGTCTGCAACTCTCATCCCGTCAATGTCCACCTTGGACCTCACCCTTTCATGTAACGTTTCAGATACATATGCACATATCTCTGTTGACGACCTTTGCAATGAACTTTCGAACGACTGAACCAATTCACATGTATCATCAAGAATATAAAGATCGACAATTATTTTCTATCGCTGCACAAATTCAAATTCTGCTTCATTTTTAACGCATAATTCAATTTGTTGTCTTCACTTTTCGTTTTGATATCCGCGATACTAGTAATACGAGACTGTCCACGAGTCTCAAGGTTTTGATGTTGAGAGTCTTGTTTTCTCATTTTAGGGAAGATACTGTCTGGATGCTTTTCAATCTTACCGTGTGTATAAACCTGTTTCAAGGGATGATTAATAAATTCATAGTAATTTACTTAATTGTCCGTCAGATATAATATATCTGCTCTTAGTGTGAATATTTTAGTTTTACCAAGAACAAATTTATTTGACATTTACATTATTTATTCAGACATCAGATCTGTAATATTTAAAAGTTACGTTGTCGTTAAATAAAGTGACCGTTTTCTTTTATTAACACCCATGATCCTGATTGTGAAGTACAATTGTTCTTACTACAGCATCATTTGCAGTTGAAATGTATGTATTACGTGATAGCATAGTATCGAGAAGGTAGAGATAATAATGGTTTGAAACGGATTGGATCATATTACAAATTTTTGTACTATATTTTACCTACATGTATTTTTCACAGATGAACTCACGACAATGCTATTAGGATTCCTAGTAGTGATGCCGTTATGGTACATTAATACATTAACACCCACACACATACACACACACTATTTCTCCAGCATTACCCTACTTGTTTAAATAATAATGGATGAAAGTCCACCAGAGTCATAAATCCATTTCCAGATCAATGAAAACATAGTTCTTGACAATATTTCATACCAACAAAATACCTGTGCACTTTCACCGAACAGCTATCACAAATTCAATAAAAGGCGTCTCAAAATAACGAGCGATTTTTTTCCCAATCAATTTATAGTAATATTCAGCTCTTGTCTTGAATATTTAACAGTGAACGGCACAGCCAAAACAACACTTCTAACTTTAGATAAAAGTACTTGGCTCCACACCCAACAAGAAACATTTAATTGTGGTCTGACCCCCAGTTCACCCCTCAGTTATGTTATTCCATCATTTATTGCATTGATATGGTCTGGCCGACAATAAAGTAGGCTCTTATTAGCACAAATCTTAGACTTGTGCGATTACACTGAATTTCGGACAAATATTGTAAATCTTTAATTGACAGATAGACAATTATTTTGACCTTACAGAATAAAATATTTTAAATGCAATCAAATATGGAAAATATATACAAATAGAAACATAGATTGGGTTGCTTGAGCATTCGTATTAATTAAAACGAAATTCTCGGGTTTTAAAAGATGAATATATGTTTTCAAAGAAAATTGCACAACATTAACAAATATCACATGACTAAATTCTAGAACAGTATACTCGGGGCCATTCTATCGCTGGCAAGTACCGATGAGCAAAGTAAATAACCAATAAGAGTTAATTCAAACATTTAAGAGCTATTTACAGTTGCTCTAAACCACTGGTATTAGTTACTTAACTTTCCAGATGACTTTAACCGTCTCTCATTCTCTTTTGGTAGATCAGACAGTCAGTTCTGTCATCATAAATCTAGATGAAGAGTAAATGAAATCTGAATCAGCTGAAGCGCTGCTATACCAACCGAGAGGAGAGAGAGAGAGAGAGAGAGAGAGAGAGAGAGAGAGAGAGAGAGAGAGAGAGAGTACAAAACCTACAGACATGACATTTCAATATTAAAAATGATAAGAGTTGAAGTTGGAATGTATTATAGCTTTTTATGTTAAAATATCAGTTAAGCATCGAACAGGTTACATCATGTGTGTGAGGCATTGCAAGGGCTTTACCATAGGATCGTCTTGTCTCGAGAGGTTATTGCAACGTTGTTGCTTTAGTATCATGTATATCTGAAGACAAATATCACGGAAAGTGTATAATTACCACTATAACGAATCGAGTCCGTCTTGGCTACTTCTTTGAAGTTCCAACACCTGTCTTCCACCCTCCCACCCCCGTCTGCTCTCTCTCTCTCTCTCTCTCTCTCTCTCTCTCTCTCTCTCTCTCTCTCTCTCTCTCTCTCTCTCTCTCTCTCTCTCTCTCTCTCTCTTGCATGCTCGCTGATGTCAGGACCCAATATATGATGTATGTCTTCATTCGATAGCCTAATGTTATATGAAAAAGATTGCAAAGCAGCTGCTGTCTGACAGTTCATTTATCCAGCGGAAATCAGACTTTCTCATCGTCTTAATTTACTGGTTCTTATGTCTTTAGTTTTCTCCCAAAACCTTCATTCGCACTTGTTTCTCAAATTTAGTGTTTTGACTGCCTTGTAATATGGTACATCTCTGGAAGATATGGATAGGCCTTGTCCTCCATATGCTTTTCTGTTTTTATACACCATATAGAGCACTTGTCAAAAGCTTGATCTATTCTATTTTCTAAACGTTGCGAACATGTCCCCTCAAAAACTGTTTTATTGCGGACACTGCGCATATCATGTCTTTTTTTTTTTTTTGCTTGTTTCATTGTTTCAGTTGTGACTCGGTGAACTCGTCTTTATCATCTATACTTTCATATGGACTAAACAATTTGTTTAGTTCATCCACAAACAAACCTAACAAATCAGGGAAAGAATGATCATATAATAATGCGGAATATTAATCTTGAGAATGGTTCGATTGTGTAGTGATCCACTTGCAAATAGCAACTGCAGATGCTTGATCCGATAAACAGTGAGGAACTTAGGCACAGTCTTGTTGCTTGTAGAATTTCCTCTTCAGAAACCCTCGAAGCTGAGGTAAATGAGCAACAATGTATCTTAGACTAACGCATTTGTCTCTTCAAATACTTAGAAACTATATTCCAATCTTTCTATCCCTGCATGTTCTGTAGCATTTAGATTCGTAATGCCAGACATTGAATGCCGATAAATCTCTCTTTCCATCTTTTGGCAGACGGATTCGTCTTCACTTGGAAACAGCAAAATATCTACGTTGTAATACTGCAAAAAATTCATTATTCATATTTGCCACATTAGCTATCAAAACCTCCCAGAATTATATTTGACTTTTACGATTTCAAAATGTTTTCAACAAATTCTCTCCATTTTAGAGCAAATTTAATTAAATCAGAGCCTCGTCTGGTTTCCTTGTATCCTTAGATACAGACGGTTTGGAAGCTGGAAGTAAATTTGGAGCTTCCGTAACATCATCCCATGGTACCAACTCGAGCCGGCTACATAGTAAAGCCACAGCATTTACTGCAAAAATTAGAACCATTCACAAATCGTGGAACTACGTTCAACTCTCCTCTCTCCGAAAAAATTCAGACATCCCTTTGGTTTTCCTTTTCACATTGAAAGCCTTGCATAAAATTACATCTGACAACCTTCTAATATCCCAGATATTACCGCCAAATGATTTTCTTATATGATTCTGAAAAGTATCCTGTACTTTTGTAACATAGTTATAATGCGTAATGAATGGTCAAAAAAGTCAGACAAAGCTGCACTACAGTCAGCCGTTTTCCATATAAATAACTTCAAACGCTGTCTGAATCAATCTCATCGTCACACTTTGCAACATATGGGAAATGAAAACAATACAAACACTCTGAAGAAAGTCAAAGCCATTGTTGAAGAGCTCCTTAATTCGTTCAAATCGGAGAGATGATTTGCATAACGCCGATCAGCTTACCCTATTCATGCATGCTTCCTGAAAAGTGAATTTTCGAAAGTGTTATGGAATCATCGAGCGAAATATGAACGATCGTTTACAACAAAATTGTATCTTATCAAATCACAACGAAATGACTGGAACCATCTCCGTCATACTCATCTACAAAATATTATATTGTCCGGCGTGAAAATCGGCAGAAATAGATGAAACAACCGAAATTAGTATGTTATGTTTCTTTCTATTCAATTAAGGAGATTGCAGGAATGAAATCTTTGCAGATATCGGACTGTCTTTCTTTTGAAATATTTATAAAAGAAAGTATATACTCCTAAATATATTAAATAAAGATCAAGATCACACTTTAACCACCCTGAGGGACGGAACAAAGAAACCCAAATTACAACGGATTAATCCCCTCTTCTCCTCAATTAATCTCATTTCTTTGTCCTTTCAAGTGGCATTTTATACATTAGCAAACGATGACCATGCTTTAAAATATTTGTAATTGTTTCGTTTTCTGAGAACAGGATGGGAGTATCATTTATAACTGTTTTTATCTGTTAATAGTTTATATCTGTTCATATTCGTGACCAGTATATAATATTTTATGTATAAACCAGAGTTAAAACAAACTGTTTGCTTTGAGGGTTACACTTTCAATTGCATTTCATTTCTAGGAAGCTATTTGTATTGCTCTAATGTTCGCTCCAGACACATACTCAGTGTTTTCTTCGATCCTCCTTACTTGGATATCATGACCAAGCACGATCAATAGTTGATTTTTGACCTAAAACATATACACACCGTTAACTGAATCGGGCACGTGCTATTCCAAATTGCAATACGGTGACTATGAAATCAAAGATTTAGATGACATGAATAATTCAGGAACTGAACATTACCTACAAAACCATATGCAACCATATGAGACTGTAATCGCGAAACATACCGTACTTCCTAATAAGAGGAAACTGCCATCATCGGCACACGTGAATGACAACAATGACAGAAGTTACTGAACAAAGCAAATTAAATTGTGTTGGGTTGCCAGTGTGGATACTGTTAGCAAATCCCTCATTTTTGATAATCCATGTCAAAACGTAAAGAAAGTAAGATTATGCGTCTCCTTTTTTAATATATGTGGCTTAAAAAGTAAGACAAAAAAATCAGAAGTCAATTCATAAGCAAACTTTATATAATATGATTTTTTCAAACGAAACTTTCAGAATTTGATGCAGTTTGTTTAAAAATCATGAGATAAAGGACTAACAATTAGCACAATACCAAACGCATTTCATACCTCTGCTTGTGAAACAAAATCAATTAGTAAATATATAGAACTGCTATGGAATAGTTTTGAATACATTTTTTTAGTTTAAATTTTCAAATCAATTGCACAAAATTCATATTTTGAATTTATTGCATGCCTCCCGTGGGTTTCAAATACTCGAATACTCTTCAATGAATGCTTTTGATGAAATTGTGTATGAGCTACTGATCAGACGTCATGTAACTCATCACGTCTTCTTCTTAGGCGATTGGAACAGCTGGATTTCAGATATAGATTATTGCATTATATTATCAACCAATTCTGACAACACCGATAATCTTTGATCAAATAGCTTTCCAATTACCTTAACGATGTACAGCATCTCAGCAATAATGAAATCAGAATGAAAATAGATACCTGTGAAAATGGATGCTAAATAACTATGGGAATTGCATGTTTGTAGAAATTGCAATATGTATATAGCTAATTTAAGAATCGATATTGGAATAGGCAAATGTACATGCATAATTTCAATGTCATCGATTATATCGTTGCCACAGTAGAAGGTGTTAATTCCATCAATCAATTTTACAGTTTTTTTTCGGTAACCTCATTGCCTGTCCTTTCTTACTTAATTCCTTAATGAATGGTGTTTGCAACTGAAGCATTTCCGGTAGGTACTGCCGCTGGTCGGTATTCACAGATTTCAACAGCTAAAATAAATGCTTGCTGATATAATTATGTTAACCTTCCTTAATTAAACAAATTACTAAAAATGATTTGAAAAAAAACCTTTCCGAACTTTTGTAATTGCTTTATACTATCCAAAATTTGGCAATGAACATTGTTTTATGAGTAATCAATTCCATTTGCATCTAGCGATTATGTACTATCTCAAATGCAATTCGTACGGAGAGTTTTAAAATTTAATTATTTTTAATATTTTACTATTCAGCCAGATATTCTGCATCTAATGATTAAAAACTTCTCTTTTTGTTTTAATTAAAACAATAAAAAGAGAAAATATAATTTCTATTTCTTATTTTATTACCTTTTCCATCAGTTTTTCGATTGTGTATTTTAGTCGTACGATCTGGTCCACAGATCATCTCGCACAACAACTAGACCTTTTATCAAAGTTCTTTTCCAGACGGTGAACTATTGGGTGAACTGCGTCATAGGTAACATAACTAGATACAAAACAAAGGCAGATTCATTTGTGATGATCGCAGTAATTTTCTTATATAGTGGATTACCTAAGATTGATTACATACCAGATCTAGTAAATACCTAATACGAGAGGGAACAATTTTGATTACCAAAAGTGTCAGTAGTAATTCATAACCATATATAGCCATATTCATGAAACTAAGTTTCAACAGGATCGTATTCCATTAGATTAATGACTGTAGTAATGTAATAATCATGTCAATCTAAGTTAAACTGCATTTAATATGGAAAAAGAAATCATGTCCATGGCTGATGAATACGCATGCAAACTTAGATATTAATATTATCCTAAAATATTGCGTATTGTAACCTGACTATAATGAAGAATGTGTCATTGTTACTGGGTGAAAATCAAACGCAAATGCTGAATAATAGCGTCCACTGAGATTTGATATGTCGATACCAATAATAATAACTCGGAAATGAGGGCGATACATGTGAATCATCAAATAAATGTGATCAAAGATAGAATGATAATGAAGTAAAATCCCGTCACTATAGAAACAAATTGTCGAAACATTATCAATTAGTTTATTATCAAATGCATTGTATAACATGAACTTTCTTTGTTTATATGGTAAAGTAGATTTCGTAAATCGAAAACAGAAGTGTGGCAATTAGTTTTGGGTATTGTTGTAAAAAACTGATCTCAATCCATCTTAGTGCAAATTAATTTGTCAAAAATATTTTGTAAGACACACACACACACACATATATATATATATATATATATATATATATATATATATATATATATATATATATATGTGTGTGTGTGTGTGTGTGTGTGTGTGTGTGTGTGTGTGTGTATGTGTGTGTGTGTGTGCAATAAACTGACGACGAACAGTACAAAACTAGTAACTAACTAGCCTAAGCGCTTTCGACTCTTAATGAGTCTTTTTCAAAGGCAAATACAAAACATATATACGATAAACAAATAAACACAAAAACGTTGTGTTTGTAAACCTCTACATGGCTGTCTTCACATGTGCTAAAGCTATGAATACAACCAGCTTGTATAGACTAGATGCGGAAACTGAACACGTTGCATAATTCCCTAAAAGTCTACAAGCCAAAGCGACATCTATTTTTACTTTTTGTACATATGTAACGCAGATTATATCCCGGATATTTGATTCTATACCAGTTATTTTTATAGTAAAAATTGAAGGATAAAAACAAGATTTATAAAATGTTAAATTTTACTAGTGCATAGTTTTCATTTTCTAGTCTTCTTGGTTTAGACCGCTTGGTTTCAATGTTCTAAGGCGGCGTATCCAGTATGATTCCTTTTCCTTCCTGGTTTCGGAACTCCAGCTGTGGTTGTTAGCAATAGATATATCTGAATTTAAAATTTGAAGATATTATTTTTCTCAATGGCTATTTTATTTGTGATCGTTTTCATATAAAGCCTGTACGAAGTAACATTTTATATTTTATTTGTGATCGTTTTCATATAAAGCCTGTACGAAGTAACATTTTATATTTTTAAGATGTCACATATATCATTTGACTTGTTACTTGTTTTTCTCAACGTTATGAAATTAGTTGTTTTTTATTGAACTCTCAAGTCTTAATTTCTAGAGCTTTACTATTATATGTCAACCATTGGTTCTCTTTCATCGCTTTGTTCACTGAAGTTTGTATTTTTATACATATTTCCTCTTTATCAGACAAAGGTTATTTTGATTATATTTCAATGTTGCCTGTGCGACTCGTCTCTCCACGTTGCCACTCACTGTAAGAAGAGCGGAAAACTCTCAAGGTAAAGAAAATACAGACTTACAAATTGTCAACCTACGCATCTTTGTTCTCTCTTTCAATCCCTGCTCAACGACACAAATTCTTTCATTTCAGACTTAAACATTACATGGTCTTTTTGTGATATTTTACCCGCACTAAATCAATATGTCACTCCACGACATTATAAAAGTGACCCTCTCTAGATATTTTGACAGGATAGAAATTGATACAGTTGTATATTACATATAAAAGGGTCCTGTATTCACACCCTAACTATTCTCGACGAAGGCTGTTAAAATGTCTACATCAAAGTATCAAACCTGTTATGGTTATTGTTCATTACCCAAAGAAATTTGGATATCTGCGTTGTGAAGATGACTTTAAAATATTTCGTACTATGGCAAGACCTATAAGTATGTTATGGTTCTGAAATTCGGGGCCATACTTTCTCAGGAAATCGAAGACTTTCAATGTCACTTTTGTAAATGTTATTTGTATCTCACACGCAATGTTGTCGTTTACAAATGTGGCAGACTATTGCGTGTTACCTATTACGATAGGTCTATTACATGTTTCTTACAATTATTGCATATGGCTGGGAACAGGTATTCCGCAGACTGCCACAAAATGCTTCATTCTATAGATAGTAACGGACGAGTTACATGGGCATCACACTTCAACAATATTACTTACCTATGGTTTTCGCATTGTATACATAGCACAAGGTGTATGGTATGTTGGAATATTTGTACCAGCGATTTCTCAAATAATGAAGAATTGCGTGAATTGGCATGAGAAAATTACACTTTCATCAAAATACATGCATTATAAATATTGTGAAACACCATTAGACCATGAGAAGTATCCTTCACTGGAATTTCAATTTATTATTTGCTCTTTAAGCTCTTGAGATTCCGATGATCCACTCATAGCATCGTATAAAAACTATTAACCATGATGTTATTACTTCATACAAATATATATATATATATATATATATATATATATATATATATATATATATATATATATATATATATGCAATAAACTGACAACGAACAGTACGAAACTAGTAACTAACTAGCCTAAGCGCTTTCGACTCTTAATGAGTCTTTTTCAAAGGAAAATACAAAACATATATACGACAAACAAACACAAAAACGTTGTGTTTGTAAACCTCTACATGGCTGTCTTCACATGTGCTAAAACTATAAATACAACCAGCTTGTATAGACTAGTTGCGGACACTGAAAACGTTGTATTGTATTTATAGTTTTAGCACATGTGAAGACAGCCATGTAGAGGTTTACAAACACAACGTTTTTGTGTTTATTTGTTTGTCGTATATATGTTTTGTATTTGCCTTTGAAAAAGACTCATTAAGAGTCGAAAGCGCTTAGGCTAGTTAGTTACTAGTTTCGTACTGTTCGTCGTCAGTTTTGTTGTATCTATTTTAATTAATCCCTGACACACGTGATTCCCTTGGTGGATCCAGTACGCTAAAAGGGTTGTTATTCGCCATATGATTTGTATTATATATATATATATATATATATATATATATATATATATATATATATATATATATATATATATATATATATGTATATATATATATGTGTGTGTGTGTGTGTGTGTGTGTGTGTGTGTGTGTGTGTGTGTGTGTGTGTGTGTGTGTGTGTGTGTGTGTGTGCTACTAACTGATCCCAAAGAAGTTTTCAGCTTAATGATCAGGTACAAAGTCGGTTAGCTATTCCCCATCTTCGTATCCAAAAGCTTCGCATTGACAGACAATAAATTACGTATACCAATTAAACCCCTAAGGAAGATTATATGACTGAGTCTTCCCTCGCGATTTTAAACTCAATAACGTATTCAATGTTCAACTCATCTTTTATTAAGCTTTGCATATTGCTTCTTTTGCCTTTCTTGAACAGCTTCGGTTTGATATTCTGATGAAACGGAAATCGATTACATGCTAATTGCCTGAAGATCGAGACTTTGGTCATTGGTGTCTTGTTATCCCATTGAGAATGAAATCGATACTGACAAATTTGTTAGCTTAATATTTTTTGCATTTCCTTTTTGTAACATGGGAATGAAATATTTACAAATTTACATACATATTTACATATAAGAACTTTGTACAGCACCTAATGTTTCAAAGCACTAAACACTTTCCAACATTAGAGAACATTTACTACATAAAGAACATATATAAAGATAAGATTACAAAAAATACAAACACCATGAAATTAGAAAACATAAAACATGCTGAAATATTTAAGGTAGAAAACATTATTAGGTCTTTAAGTTTGTTTTGTTTGCAGTCGAAATATGTGAGTTTTAAGAGCGATCTTGAATTGCATCACTGTTTCTTTGTGACTAAGTTCAGTGGGCAATTCTTTACACATTTCTGGATCCTATTATGCAAACGAACGCTGTCCATATGACTTCGTTTTCTTAGAGGGAATAATGAGTATACGATGGCCAGAAGAGGATCGTAAGTAACCTGTTGGTGTGTACACATGGATGAGGTTTGATAGGTATGTTGGAATGGATCCCATCAGTGCAATGTAGCACAGAGAATAAATTTTGTGTTTGATTCTGGATGGAATTTATAGCCAGTGTAAAGTACAGAGTAGGGGGATGTGTGCTCTGATCGTGGTATTTTAAGCATGATCCGAACAGTTGTGTTTTGAACTATTTGAATTTTCTGTTGTAAATATCGAGATAAACCAGACATAATTGAGTTACAATAATCCAGTCCTGTAAGTGCTAAGGAACACACAAGTTTTTTTAGTGGCATCAGCTAAAACATTTTTGCGAATGGAGCGAATGCGTCTCAGTTTAAGATATGTAGCCTTACCTATGTTCATGACATTTGTGCAATGTGAGAGTGCTGTCAAGAGTAACACCTAGGTTTCGTACTAACTGTGTGAATTTAATGTTGGTGTTGCTGATATTTATTATTTGAGGCAAAGGATATAAATGAGAAAGTCTACGTGTTGTACTCAGAATGGCTTCACAGTTTTATCAGCATTTATTTGCAGCTTGTTACATGTCATCCATAATTACATACAAGAAATGCACCTCTCTATGCCTAGGATGGTAACATCGACTTAATTTGGGTAGCTAGATTTGTATATTTGGGTGTCTTCAGCGTACAATCGGTGAGACACTGGATGATGGTCTATGGCACTTAAAAGTGGAAGGGTGTATAGAATGAAAAGAATAGGTCTAAGAACAGACCCCTGTGGAACATTACAACATAGATCACTTTGGCTGGAGTGTATACTATTTGCGGACGAAATTTGCTTCATGTTGAGCGAGTAGGACTGAATCAAGAATGCCAATTACAACCTGGAGACGGCGAAGTAATATATCATGGTCTACTATGTTAAATACTGCAGTCAAATCAAGGATGATGAGGACTGTAATCTTTCCGCCATCCAAAGCAGAGAGAAGGTCATTTACTACGTTCAGAAGAGTTATTTTAGTACTGAGGCAAGGGCGATATGCAGACTCTCCATTGCTAAAACAGACTGAATTTAGATGAGATACAAGGTCGACAGAAGACAAGGTTGTTGGAAGTGTTGTACACTTGTTCCTTGACATTAGCTTGTTAGTAATCTCAAAGAGCTCTCTGGAACTCTCCATGATCTTAGTATTGTAGTGGGTTGATTTCGCTGCGTGAATTATATGACGTCCTTCTTAGCGGCTTCATATATTTGCTTAAGAATAGTGAGTCTGGTGGAAAGTCAAAGCCTCTCAGCTTTGCGGCGGTCTTTTTTAGCAGTGCGAAGCTGGTCCCTAACATTGTTAAACCAAGGAGAACACTTTTGAATTCATACTTTGCCATTTGGATGCTAAGGAATGTTTGTCAAGCAATGAACGCAGGCAGTTATCAAATTGGTCTGCTGCAGGAGGTAACCAAGCTGTTACTTTTGCTTGGATGTCATGCATTATTTGGGTTATGTGTATCATACTGAGGTTTCTCTTAGTAACAAAAAAAGATGGAGGGTTAGGGACTGATAAGTCAAGATGGCATATAATGCAGAGGTCATTTCATGCAAGTTACTTGGAGACCAGGCAGGACCGTCGAATATTATTATCAGGTCTGTGAAAAATACAGTCTAAAATGTGAATCTAGGAGTTTTGATGTGCATGGGTTTCAAGGACAGTCAAAGTGAAAGTTGAAATCTCCAAGAATAATCAGGTTGCCATTATCGAATTTCTATACTCTAGGTGATTTGTAAACTGTTCCAACAACGAGATTCAGTCAGCTTGTATATCAGCATCATCATCACTGATGGCAGCTTCTTTTGATATCAGGATAACCAAAACCCTTTGCCACACATTTCTTACCTTCAACTCCATGTTAAGTTACTTCTTGTGCATTAATTGATGGCAATAGCTCCAGGATAAACAATGATGCCCTCCATCATGATACACCGTATATACTCCATTATAAGTCGAGGCAAACTCCAAACAACAAAGATCCTTATTTGCAGTAGCATAAAGTGCATGCAAATCAGAGTCTACGTTTTTGTTCCACCGATTACTCCTAAAAAAAACTGCGTAGACCAAGATCTGTCACCTCATCTGAGTCTGTGATGTTTGTATATATATATGCTCGCCTTGTAAGCGTGTACATACGATAATTAATACATTTTGGTCAAAAGAATAAATGTAATATTGGTATAGCTGCAAGAGAAGAAGCAGGCGGGAAAATGTAGCTGATAAATCATATGTAAATGCTGGTATAAGCTGGTTGTTGTTGTTGTTGTTGTGGGGTTTAACGCCATTTTTCAGCACAGGAAAGGCTATACATGGCGGCCAGTATTAATGGTGGAGGAAGAAACCGGGAAATCACCGGAAAGAACCACCGACCCACGAGAAGCTACTGGCAAGCTCTCTCACATATCCACATTCGCCGAATCTTAGACTCGAACCCACGCAGATAGAGGTGAGATGGCAGTGATCCGTAACGGACAGCGCTTTAGACCACTCGGTCACTCGGGGCCCTGGTATGAGCTGGATAAATAAATTCTAACTAGATGCATGTGAATCTGTGCTGCTTGTTTTTCTTTCCGATTTTCATCTTTAATAACGACTTATTAATCAAGTGATATAACCTGCATCTTTGATCTTCTTTACTAACTCAGATCATAAAAACATAATATATTTTTTCTCCCAGAATTCCATATTACTCGCTGTTTTCTTTGACATATGAAAAATTGAAACAACTAATTAGCGCAGGTTTAAAACCAAGTCAAAAACTCACCCTTCCAGGCACGTTGCTGACATAGGATTTTAACACTAACACATTGCATCATCTAAGCAAATTTCCAAATGAAACACAATGCACTTTATACCCTCATTTTGATATCAATACATGAATCATAGCTTTATTTATAATGATGAATACATTTACGTTTTTAAATTGGTTATTATAGTTAACGGGTTACTATCTGTATTAGACTTGAAAAAGCGCTTCAATGAATACATCAAAGCAGAGATTTTACAAGATTTTCCTATATTAAAATTACCGCTATCTGCCGTCTGCATAGAGACATGGTTGAAAAAATGAATTGGGTATGACGATTAATGATTATCTGATCAAAGCAGTCTTAATGGCATAAATGTGTTTCAGATGTAATATTACCACTTAGTTTGCCTGGCAGTAGTGTAACATAATTCACTTTGTGCTTAGAAGCCAAGACAAATGAAATAAATAACGAACTCCTCTGTCAACACAGGCCAATTTGTATGTTAATTACTGTAGTAAATAATTGAATAAAATAGAAAACAGAGAGTCATATTTATATCGTTCCAGATTATTGGTTTATTTATTTATAACATTTTTTGCTGTTGCTAAGATGATTACTGTTAATATATAAAGTGTGAATTTGTAAGATATTATTGCAACACATAACCGAGTGAATCTTGCCGAGGTCAGTGCAGCACCAAAACAAATTCAATTGGCTAATGGGCCAGATAATGCAACAAATAACTAAACTACGATCGTGTAATATCCATAGCTTGAGGACATGATTGATTTTAATTGAGATAAAGGTCAGATAGATGTAGAAGCAAGACCAATGTAGATTTAACTAATGAAAACAATGAAAAAGTCGAGAAAATCCAGAGACAATGTTGTGCCCTTTGAACAAAGTGTCATATAGTGACATTTTCCAGGAATCAGCTTTTTAAATGGTGGAATAAATAATTATTCTAACCTCGATGGATGTGTTTTAATTTTCGGTGGTTAGATAAATTTAATCCTGATTAGCAAATCTACATAACGGGAGTGGGGTGTTTAAGAAATTCAATGTTTTAAGGGTTTTTTTCTCGTGGAATTAGTGCAGCTTTTCTGCGCAGAGATAATCCTTTTTCACTCTGGAGAAGTAGAACGTGTTCTCTGGTTTTAAATTGTGCGTGGAATCGGTGTTTAGAAGTTTGAATACAACAAAACGTAAAGGAATAGACAGACTGTTACGTAGAGGCGAGCGGGTCTCATAAAACACAAGGTCTGTCTCTGTCTCATGCAATTGCTGTGATATGCGTTCGTCATCATTTGTTGAATTTATTGGTTTTAAATTCATACATCAATTTTCCTTTCAACTGTGCGGAACACAATTGATTGTATTGATTCGTCTTGAATGTCATATGACTTGTTTATTCTAGGTGCGAATTTGTGAGCTTTCTGTGACTTTATCCGTCCTAAATGATCTGAATCACGAAGACAGAATGGCTTATCAATATGTATTGTATGTTGTACCAATGATTCGTTTGTTAGCAGTTAAGACATAAAGTGAAAATTTTAATTCATTTGTAAAATTAAGAAGGTAATTCTGTTTACCGAC